>VZTJ01003534.1:1018094-1084616 GCA_013397795.1 Orthonyx spaldingii
TTCCCCTTTTTTTTTTTTTTTTTTTTTTTGAAGGTGCTCAGCTGCTTTGGCAGGGCCAATCTTTCTCCTTCCATTCTGAAGAGATAAACAAAAAGGAAAGATGAGATGTTTACATTTGAAGCCGAATTAATTTTGAATAATGGGAATATTAATTTAAAAACATGGCCAGAAAAAGGTAACCCACAAAAGATGTGGAACAAGTAATTATAAGATGATTAGGCCAGTTTTCCTTGGCCTAGATGGACAAGCTGCAAAGGGCAGAGGCACAAAGCAGGTGTTCAATGACGAGGAACAGGCAGAGTTTGGGTGCTGCCTTCTCACTGCAACCAAGAGAGCAAGCACTGAAACAGGGAGGGACTGTGAGCTCTACAAACTGGGGGAGACAGGAAGGAGAAGAGTGTTATCATTCCTGAGTGGGTTGTTATCATCCAGCAGCCCCTGACCACTCCACCTGGCTCCTTCCCAACCTGACAAACCACGGGAGAGCTGGAAGCTGCAAGGCAGACCTGGAAGTGCACGAGTTTGACGATGTTGGGGTCAGCAATGTACATCTGGTGCAGCAGGCAGCAGATCAGGCACTGCACCTCCCGCAGGTTGCACAGCAAACTCTGCTCCCCCTCCTCCTCCTCCTCCTCCTCCTCAGCGCCCTGCGGGCTCGGGGGGCTCGGGACATCCCTCAGCAAATCACGAGCAGTGCTGCTCTGGCCCTTCTCTTCTTCTGTGGGCAAGCAGATCTCCAGGAGGATCTGCACAGCAGCACTGTCCTGTGGAGAAAAGGCACAGAAGCTGCTTAAAAAAAACCCCAGTGAAATACAAATCAAACACAAAATAAGGGCAATTTAAGAACTGGAAGATTGACACGTGATTAGGATTTCTACCTACAGATTTTTTAAAGTACAGAATGAAAATTACTCAGGTCAAGAATCACAGATCCTGTAGAACACCTAGAAAACTTCAACACTTTATCTCAATTATCATAATCACAGATCAAAAGAGTCAATTCAATGGAATCTCATATTGCTTCAAAATAAATATCCAGTGGTCCCTGAAAGCACCCAGAGCAGACAAAATATGCACAGGGCCATGAAATTCAGAGTATTCATGGGAGACCACCCTTCTCATTTAAATATAAAACTCCCTATTAATTAAAAAATCATGTAATGTCGGGAACTGTGAAAAAGGATTACTCAAGAATTTCCATAATGTCAAGCTGAGGAAGTGAACCATCCTTCAGCCTCCCAGTTCCCAGTGTTGGCTGCTTCTCTGAAACATCTTTCAGATGATCAGGCACAGCTCTGTCACATTAATTGAGGTTTTACAGCTCCAAACCCAAGCACAGAAACAGCCTCTGGATCACACAGGCAACAAGGCAAAAGGGCTGGTAAGCAGAACTTTTCTGTTCTGACAGAAGAGCCAAATCCAAAGCAGTAAATCAGCACAATGTTTCAGACTAGAAAAAAGAAAATATCTGAATACAGGGGCAGTTTTCCATGGTAACAGAAGTTGGTAAAAGAATGAATTAAAAAGGTCTCTTTTTTTAATTTCCTGTTTCTGCATTTCTCTTTTGTCTCTGTTTTAGCTCACGTGGTGTAATATCCATTTCTCCCCTCTTACCTGAGCAGCAAGCAAAGCATTTTTTAATTCTTCCCTTGTAACTTCTGGGGCCTCTGGACCCATTGCATTGTTTTGGGATGGCCTAATGTCCTGCTCTGCTGTTTCCTTTAGGTGAGCATTGAGGTAAGCTTTTGAAGCAAGAAGATACCCATTCAACATGTGCAAGATGATATCCATCAGAGGGGGACTCCTGACATGGGAACACAGTAAAACAAAGAGATTTCAGCAACATGAACAAACTAAAAGCACTCCCAAAGGCTGCAGCAGCACAGCTCCTCCTCTGGCATCACTGACATCTGGAGGAACCAATTCCTAAGTCTGCAAAGACTTCCTTGGGAAATGAAGAAAATCTGTCTCCGTCACATCCACCAGCAACCACGGGCAGAAAGTGTTGCCCAAAAAGATGGAAAAACCTACAGGTCCAGGAGGGATGGCAGAGGAGATGGAAGGATGTTCCCACCACCATGTGGCAGCAGCCATTTCCAACATGCTCCAAAGTCCATTTACCACAAATTCACACACCCAAATCCAAAATGGATGAGCCATGTGCAAATCCCAAAACTTCCAAAACACAGCTGGACAACATGAAATGCTGGAACAGCAGGCCCATCTCACTCACTCCTCAAACCAAACTTACAACAACACAGATGGAACTGCCAAGCTCCTGGGATTCGTTTGAAAGGATGTTTTGAAGAGCTGAAAGCTTTCAGAAGTTTTCTGAAAGACATCTTTAAGTTCAATGTTTACTGTGCAGCAGCACAGACACTGACCTGTGAACTCTCTGATCACACCTCAGCACAATCAGGGGGTCAATCATCAGATCGTTCTGGGTGTATTTCTGCTGTCGCACTATTTTTGCTGAAGGCTGCAGGGCATTAACAGTCATCACCCACAACCTAAAATGAGAACATTTTTATGATTTTTTTATACAAAATTCATATAAGAAAAGGGGTTGCCTAAGCATTTGTCACTCAGCCATATTTTTCTAGGCCTATCAAGTAACAAAAACCTCATTTGTAGCCCTTGAAGTTTACCAAGGTGCAATTAACCTACACTCCCTGGACTTAGAGCAAAGTTCTCATTGCAGCATCAGGTTCATAAAAAAGGCATTTTCTTACCAAAGTGAGTTCCTGTTTCATCAGTAATTCATCACAAACAATGGACACTATAAAACCACACTCCTGTATTTTAAACTGAACTGGTGACTTCCTTTCCCCCCAGAACAAGAACCACCTTCCTTTTAAATGCAAAGGTTCAAAACGTCAACAAACCCAAAAGAAATGCACCTCCAACACATTCTGTTCAGTCACAGCCTCCAATCTCCCAGATAAAGGCACTGTGTCATTATTTTTAAAAGAGAAATTGGCTCCCACCTATCTGCACCAACAAACCAAACAGTATTTTTGAGCCTCGATACCTTCTGGGCATGACAGTGTTCAGAACCATCCAGAGTTTATTGACAGCCTGCAGAATCCCCCGTGGGACCCCAGCATCCAGCAGGAGATTCATGTTCGAGGTCAGCACTTCTGCATAAGGGATCAATTCTCCAGCTGAGAGAAGGGTCAAGTGTTCCAGGATCTGCATCAGCTGGGTGTGATGTCCAGGCAGCATGGAGAAGGCTGGAAAACAAAAACAACGGGATCTCGGTAAAACTGGACTTCTGGCATTTGAAGCCTTGAAGCATTTTGGTTACACAAATGCAGCAAATCACCCTTCCAAACTCACTGTAACCCATCTGGAAAGAATTCACTCGGAATGAAGTTATTCATTTACCTTCTTGGAGCTGTTTGGGAGAGTGGTTCTTGGCCATGTTGGTGAGGAGCATCCTCCTGAGCAGGGCGTCGGTGCCGGTGATCTGCTCCTCGCAGATCCAGTCGTCCACGATGCACAGGTGGGGGTAGTTGGTGGCCAGGAGCCTCAGCAGGGCAGAGTGCAACCCTTGGGGACATCAGGGACACCCACAGCTCAGATGTGAGCAGCTGCATCTGTCACCTGAACACATCTGTGCCTTTCATTTCAACCCCTGCACTGAGTCACTGCTGAGCAGCTCAGGGAGGGGCACGTTCATAACCTGATATTCTAACCCCAAGAGAGAGGAAAAGTTACCCTTTGGAAAGTAACTTTTAAACTCAGCCTGGAATATTCAACATTCTCAGGCACTTCCTACCCTAAAACCTGCCACAGGGAGGTGAGACCTACTCCAAAAGGAACTGCTTTCCTCACACTTCCACTGCTACTCTTCAAAGATCTCTGCAACCTCAGTAGCTACTCCTGACAGATTTCAGAAGCAAGAAAAAGGAATTCAAACTATGGACAAAGCAACAGCTACCAAGCTGAAAACACTCAGCCTTCCTTTCCATGCACTTCAGACCTGCACACACATTTTTACCTCCCAGTTCCTGCTGCAGCCCCTGTGCCTGCCGGATGAGGAACTTGATTGGAATCTGATCCATCAGTGCTGAAGAGTAGGACTTGGGTTTTCTCTGCATTGCAGCTGCAGGGAACAGGACAAGAAAGCAAATTAAAACCAAGTTATTTCCCCAGCTGGATCAAGAAAGAAAATGTCTCTATATTATCCAAGTAAAACTGAAAAAAAATCAAATAACTGTAATTTGTTTTATAGAATGTCAGGTTTCCTTGATCAGCATGAAGAAAGAAGACTGAAGAATACTGGAAGTTTTGCACCCTAGAAGAGGCTGGAAAAAACACCCACCAGATATAAACACTCCATTTTCACTGAAATGTAATTCCATCAATAAAGTACACAACAGTCTTTTAATACTGATTTGAAGTCTCCATTTCAAAGGTAAAAATGGGATCATTAAGTATTACCAACTATGAAATTGCCAGCTCAAAGGGAAGCGTGTGCAAGTTTGATGACATGTGAATAAAGGAAGATCTCAATTAATTATGAAGTCTCTATTAATTTGTGTTGCATTCCTTAGATGCTCATTAACATTTCTTATAACTCCTTGGCCAGCTTGGACCTCTTTTAATCTGTAAAACAAATTACTCCACTACAGAGTTTTAGCAGAAACTTTACATCCTAAAATTTACTACAAACACCTGAATTTCTTATGCTGTGCTAGAATCTGACAGCAGCATGACTTTTTCCTCTCTTTGCACCTCATCTTCAGTGAATCTGTTTCCCTCTGATGCTGTCACACGTACCCAGAACCTTTGTGTTGGCCAGAAGTGCCTCCTCATAGGACAGGACGTAGTAGAGGACGAGCAGTTGCGTGGTGATGCTGAAGCGCTGGCTGGGACGAGCATTTTCTCCCTGCACATGAAACCACACACAAAGGTCATGCTGCATTCCTGACTCTTGGCAAGGAAAATTTGGGTTTACCCACAAACAGGAAGAAAATCTGAGCAAAAAGATTCACTTCAAAACACATGTAGCAGGAGGGAGTTTACAGGCAGTGAAAACAAAAAGAGAGGCGACTTAACACAAACACAAAATCCTGAACCACGTTCACATAAAGCACATGAAAGATCCAAACAAGTCCATTACCCCAGAGAGTCCTTGGAAAACGTTCAGGATCTCCTGTTCTGTGACAGGCTGGTTGGTGGCCTCTGGGTTGGATTTGGATGCAGGAGTGAGGATGGAGTTAATGTAGACATCAATCAGGGGAAGCAGCTGAGGGTGCAGAGGGGTGGTGGTTTCACAGAGCTGCCGATAGATCCAGTCCTGGAAGAGAACATCCCACGGCATCAGCAGCTGCCAGTTTGCTCTGTCTGCAAGTACAGCCCCTTTTAATAAATGAGGCTTTGACTTTGGAGAGTGTAACATCAGTTCTGAGTGGTCATAAACTCTGTATCCTGGACCTTGATTCACAAATAGAACTTGTCCTGGCTGGAAAATCATTCTGACTACGATTAAGCACAGATGGGGGAGAGAAACTTGTTATTTTTAACTTCACTAAATTGTGGACTCTGAATTACAGAGCTAAAAAGGAGTACCCTAACTTAAAACACAGTTCCTTCTTAAATTACGTGGTAGTAAGGTACAAGATTCATCAAGAAGTGTGCTCCTATAATTCAACCATCCCGCAAAACCTCATCAGCATTCAGAATTATGAACCGAAATAAAACAAAGGTCATACCTTGATGGATACTTTGTGCTTGGTGAAGGAACGACTCTTTAAAAGCTGGTAAATGCAGTGAATGGGCAAAAACCCAGTGATGTTGGCACTGAGGTTGCCTGTGACAGGCACACGGACAGCGTGGGCTGTAACCACCTAAAGCAAAGATACAATTTAATTAATTAATTAACAGAGAAATACCATTCAGCAAGGCACAAAGTCACACAGCCACAGTCCTTACTGGCATCTCCTTATTTTTGGGGAACACCCCAAAGGGAAAGAAAAGGGGAAAGGGGAAAAAAACCCCCTAGGCTGAAAATACCTGCTCAGTGAAAATCTCCTGTGTGAAGATTGTCTTCATCCTGCTGAGCGAGCTGGGCTTAATAACAATCTGAAATTCAGAAGAAAGCATTTAGAATTACAAGTTCTATCTTTCTTGTAACTAAGAACTGCAAATTTATCTTATAAATTATTAACTTTCAGCCTTTTAAAACCTGTCTTGACTGGCATACCAGGAATATGTTCTCATCTCTACCAAATGTCGAACAGAAATATATTCAAATGTCACAAGTTCATCACCCCAAGTCTTCCTTGTCCTAAAAACTCCCTACCCAGCTTTTACATCTGGTGAGACACTGTTTCACAATAGTGAATTTTTGGCAAATTCTCCTTTGGTAATCTACTGAAATTAATTTATATTTATATAGATTTTTCTTTTAACCATTTAAAATAATGCAGCTCAATTTGGAAGCTATTTCAATTGATCTTCTAAAAAGTTCATTTCTTGAAAATAATGATTTCAACAAGGCAGCACCTTTTGAAGATACTTTTATCATAACACCCCTCTGTATCAAGAGCTATGCACATTTTAATGTTCCTTCAGAGGAATTATTACCCATTTTTCAGGTTATATTTGCTTTAGCAAAGCCAAAGGTCTTTATATCAAAAGTAAATACCGAAGTATCAAAACACAGCAAAAAGTTGATTTTAACAGACAAATGTACAGGCTAGAAATAGCTGAGGATTTACCTTCATCCCCAGGGTGGAGCAGACCAAATCAATGATGGCACTGAGCTGGTTGCTGTGGAAATACATGGCTACCAAGAGGAGCATCTCTCCAAAGGAAGCAGACACACCAGAAATGCTGATGGTAACAAAGAGGAAGACATATAGGACATAAGTAAATCAGACATAAATAAATGTGAGATTACTGGAATCACTAAAAGAAATCCAGCCTGCTCTCACCTTTCAAAGTAGGCTTCTTCCTTTATCATCCAACTGAGCCACATCACCATGAGCTGCTCCTGTTCTGGGGTGCTGCACAAAGAAAATCCATCATAGATCCTTTCCCCAGAAAACTAGTGCTAGTTTCACTATCACTTGCAGAAAAACCAGTACTTGAGGAATCTCACACCAGGAAATTTTTTGTCACTTTCACTTTAGCATCCAACTGCTGATAAGCACTGATATTTGGCACAAAGGTCAGCCCAACTGTCAGGCAACTTCCTTTTTGGAATGCACCCAACAGAAAGCCACACCCCTGAATTATCTGCATTGCTACTCCTTTGAACAGGGACTCTAAGGAGCTTAGCCATGAGCCTGTTCCACGGAAAAGTGAACTGCTCAGGCCTTCTTCAGTCTTCAAAAAACTACTCACAGTTCATGCCAATGATCCCCTCTCAAAAGACTGGCTATAAAACAAGAGTGAAATACCCATTCACTCGCCACAGAGTGAGACAAATCCCTTCCAGCATTATGGAGATTTTAGAAAGAGTTAGGGGAAAAAAACTGTGCAGCTCTAGGGAGGGCATTGCCTCCATGGTGCTAAAACAGTCAGATCTTGCAAAGCTGCTCCTGCCCTGAGAGTACCTGACCAGGGTGGAGAAGGCCAGCAGCATGCAGAAGGACAGGGACACGAAGCGGACGCCGGCCGGGGTGGCGGGAGGGCGGCTCGTCATCAGCTGCAGGAGCTGCTCAGCTTCCTCATCAGTGGGCCTGAGCACACAGAGAACAAAACAAAGCTGGGCATTTAACAGGGGAGGGATTTCCAGTCTCATCACAATGGTTAAAGATGGAATTTTCCCTGTTATTCAATCTACCAAGCTGGTAATTCGCTCTGAACTTAAAGACATAAAAATCTCTGTTAGGAGAACAATAAGGAGACTTCCCTGGCATATCATCTTGCCTATTAATACAAACCACTGAAATTAAAACTAACAATGCATAAAGATGCTGCATAGCACTCTCTAAAAAGTGAAAGCAAAGGAACAGAAATTCAAAATCCATATAACGTATGTTGCTAGAAGAGAAAGTAGCTGATAACTCTACACACTGCTCCAACCATGTGAGAAGAGAAAGTAGCTGATAACTCTACACACTGCTCCAACCATGTGGGTTTAGACTCCTCTTAACAAGTCTGCAGAAATTATTTTGCATCAACAGAGAGCCTCCGCAGTACTGAAATTGGTGAGTCCTGCCACAAGTTCATTAAGACAGAAGAGCCCAAGGCCGTCACCCTCTGCTGGGATGGCCAGCCATGAACAGAAGCCCAGGGCATGGGAAGGGTCCTTACTTGAGGCCAGCAATGCCCATGAGGGCGCAGTAGAGCCGCAGCAGGGCGCTGGCCTTCACCACGTGCTCCTCCTTCAGCCCTGAGTACACAGAGACGTTGGGCTCCGTGTCAGCGTCGGGCTCCTCCACGACGTGGGTGCTGCGCACCGTGGGCAGGATCCCCATCAGCTCCAGCAGCAGCTGCCTCCTCATCTGCCACAGCACAGAGCTGATGTTATCTCTTTTTCTCTGTGTAAGAGGCCAAAAGATGAGAACCATGTCAAATTCAGCCCATTGAACAATGCATTACGTAAGTTTCCATAGTCAAGGGAAGAGGGTTGTTTTTTTTAAATAAAGTTTTCAGTACCAGGGCAACAAGCAACGCGTGACCATGTTAGGACAGCTTCTGAAACCAAAAATCCAAGCTTTAGCTAAGTCAACTAAGCAAGTCAAGATGCATCTTCCTACTGTGAACACCGAGGATGAACAGATTTATCAGGTGAACATTACAAAGATACAACTCCCTGGTTTCCACGCCTAAAAACCTCTCAGGGAAACAACCAAACAGGAACATTATTTATAGACCTGAGGGCCCCAAAAGAGGAGGTTGCCTTGCAAAGGTTCCTCCAAGACGTGCCACAGGATTTATGTGCATTCAGACAAATATGCAGCAGACATCCAGAAGAGTTACAGCAAGCTACAAGAATATTTCTTTAAAAGCAGAATATGCAAAGATTTTCCTACCTGTTGGCCATTTCGGATAAAAGTTCCAAACCACGTTCGAACCTTTGCATTTGTCCCGAGCAGCAAACCACTCACAAAACACACCAGGTCACTCACTCCATCCTCTGCGGATTCGTTCTTGGTGTGATCCAAGGTCAAAGCCACACCAAGACCCGGCAGGTGACACTCCTCCACCTGGATAAAACACTCAGGCTCAGTCCTTGTTGAAGTTTGAAGCTTCAGGAAGGCTCCTGATGCTGATTCTCATGGCAGACTCACCACCATGCCCCGGACCCTGAGGGCTTGGGAAGGGTTCATCTTGCACAGGTGCCGCAGAGCCTCTGTTCTGCGCCGGCCTCCGACGCTCTCCTCGTCCTGCCGCTCGCCGTTCTTGATCAGACCCCGGCACACTGAAGATCCAACAGCAACCATAAGGAAATCTCCCCTTCCCAGCACAAATTTTCACCTATCATATGTCTCAATGTAAGGGACAAGGGCATGTGGCAGCAGGGACAGAGCAGGTTCTTAGCCCCAGCCGTTCCCTGCCCAACCAGCTTTTGTAACAGTGACCTACAGATGACAAGCTGTGACACACGAGCCTGCCCTGCAATCAAATGGGAATCAACATGATCAGATGGCAGCATCCAGCAGTTCAAATTTGTGCAACGCACAGTTAGCCCAGAATTCATTCTACTGCTAGAAATCATTTCAGAAGTTGGAGGAGGAGAAGCTGTCACTCACCCTCGTTGAAGCTGTCAGGGACATTGGCCACCAGAAGGCAAAGGAACCAGGCTCCGTTCTTAACGTGCAACAGAGCTTCGGCCACATCCACTATTGGCAGCAGTGAGGGCAGCTCTGGATGGAAACAGGGTATTAAAAGTCACAATGTTTCACTGGGAAACAAAAAAGTCCCTGTTTCCAATAGCTGTACAGCTTAGATTAACCTACATCTGTCACAACAGCTCCCAAAGTTGTTTTGTTACATTTGTGAGAGGTCAGAAAACACCATAAATACAGAGCACCACACCTGCTTGCAAAATGCAGAGAACATCTGCTGCCTCCTCCAGGTAAACAGGACTCTCGAACAGCTCAGAAGATTTGAGGAAAAACTCCCCATTTGATTCTGACACCTGCAAGACAATATTTATCATCACTGAGCAGGTTTTATGAAGCAATTCGCCTAAATCTGCTTTAAATTCAGCATGTTTAATAGATTAAAAACTGCCAAAAACATAGGGCTATCAACACAGAATAAGCAGGAAAGGTTTGTAGATTAAGAAATATTTACTACTGGAAATACTTCAACACAGATGGTATCATTGCTTCTTTTCAGAAGAAAGAGAAATAGCTCACTGATAATTCTAAGTTTACACAAGGAAAATAAAATTTTTGGTGGGCAAGGAAGTGGGGAAAGAGAAATACGATGGCTAAAACCACACTGTAACAGGAGCAAAGAATGGGATGGAGAAAAGTCATAATTTCATTTCCAAATTATTTCTGACCTGAGAGACCACCAAATCACATTATATTTGAGTACAGCACATTAGAGAGTATAACATTAGCAGAGACTTTCTTTAGGAAGTCACAGGGAGTTTAATCACATGCCACTGTTCCATCAGACTGAGACTTCGAGTCTTGATAAAGCAGGACTACAGAAGAGTTCACACCTCCAGCAGCACCAGAAACAGAACCAGTGCTTCAGCCAGTCCAGAGTGCAGCCTAAAACTCACAAATACCCAGCTATGGAGAAGTTCACCTTGTTCATAATGGCAAGTAACTCGCTCAGCACCAGCCGCAGCCGCCGGGGAGAGTCACTGTGCTCGAATTCCAGCGTCAGCCCGTGCTGCAGCTGTGACACCAAGATGCTTTCTCCACTGCCACCTCCCAGCTTGTGCCTGGCAGACAATTCAAAACAAACACCTATTAAAAGTTTCTGCAAGGACAGAAATGCTTTCGGTCAAAGGAAGGCAGCAGTTCTCTAATGTAATCTCTTCCATCCTGCCAAAGACCTGCAAAGACTGCTGTAACTGCAGTACAAGAAAGCTAACTCGGCAATTATCAAAATTCCAAGTGCTTCTATTCCCCAGCAGCACAAAGAGTCGGGAAAGCGCATCCCCCTGACCCGTCCCTTCATCCCACAGAGCCAGCCCAGCCCTTCCCTGCCGGGGCAGCTCCCCCAGCGCATCCCAACCCTGCGCGGAGCGCGGCGGGGGCACAGATCCCCAGGCACACAGCTGAACCCCGGGGCTTTCCTCGGAGATCATCGAGGGGCACCAACAGCCGGCTCCGTCCGGCACTGGAGCAGCTGCTGCAACTGCAACAGCTGGAAAAGCCACACAGCGCTTCCGCCGCAGGGCTCCGTTCTCCGCGTTACCGGAGCTGCTGCTCCTTGCTGGCGTCCTGCTCCAGCGCGTGGAAGTCCACGGACAGCAGCGCCACGATGGAGTTGACCGCCTCGACCCCCGAGAGCAGCCGCAGGATCAGCTTCTTGTCCTGCGCCCAGCTCTGGCTCTGGTCGGCGGGCGCGCACAGCGCCATGCGCACGAGGCAGGGCAGCAGCAGCCGCAGCTCGGGGTCGCTCAGCGCGGCCAGGCGCACCACGTCCACCTTCTGCATCGCCTCGAAGGCGTAGGGGCTGACGAACTGCAGCGCCGAGCACTCGGACATGGCGGCCGCAGCGGCTCCCTCACGGCCCCGCGCCCACCCGCCGCCACTACCGGGGGAAGCGGGAAGTGACGTCACGCGCCGAGAGGCGGGAAAAGCCGAGGGGCGGGAAAGGCTGAGGGGCAGCGCCCTCCCCTCAAAGAACGCACATCACAATCAAGGCTTCATGAATAATTTATTCCATTTGAATTTTTTTTTTTTTTTAAAAAGTATAAACCTTTTTTTTTTTTTTTTCTTCTTCATTACCTCGATCACAATTTGTACAACTCAGTGTTTTTATGGCATTCGGCAGCAATAGTGTTTGTTCCTTAAATCGCTTTTTTGTTTCTGTGTTTTGTCACGATAAATACGACGGCGGCTCGGCCGAGGGCTTGTGGCGGCGGCTGTGTGAGGCTCCCTGACCTGTCCAGCAGTTCTGGAGTGGCATTGGAGCAGCTCCTTGGCGTGTCCAGCGGTGCCGGAGCGGCGTCAGAGCAGCTTCTGGACCTGTCCAGCAGTGCCAGAGTGGCCTTGGAGCAGCTCCTGGACCTGTCCAGCGGTGCCGGAGTAGGTTGGAGCAGCTCCTTGGTGTGTCCAGCGGTGCCAGAGTGGTGTGGGAGCAGCTCCTGGACCTGTCCAGCGGTGCCGGAGTAGGTTGGAGCAGCTCCTTGGTGTGTCCAGCTGGGGTGTTGGAATTTCTCCCCAGCGCATCCAGCCAGGCCGAGGGGTGTGGGAGCAGCTCTGCAGTGTGTCCAGCCGTGCCGCCGGGGCGTTGGAGCGGCTCCCCGGTGTGTCCAGCCCTGCCGGACGGGCGACGTGTCCAGTCAGAGGCCACCGGCTGTGGTGTCCCAAGCCAGCGCTCGGCAAGGTCCTCACGTCCAGTTGACTCGGAAAAACCTAAAGCTCGATGAGTAGCATCCTGAAAAATTGACCCTGAGGATTGTGGTAGGTCCCAAATCCAGTTTTACTGTAAATTAAGCTTTACTCCACTGAAAATAAAAAGTACACCCACAAATAATAATTAAAAAAACCGTTTAAGTAGGAAGCATAGTCCTGGGCCCTTTACTTAAAAAAAAAAAATTAAAAATAAAAAATGAAACAAAACCACCTTCCCAGCTGGAGGTTGCGAGACAGTAACGTTGTACAATGTCACCCCATTAATGAATTCTCCAAAGAAACCCAGATCAAAACAAGGTTTATGCAGCATTACTATCCCAACAGACTGATATGTGGTGCCATACTGTTGTGCAGCAAATTATATGGTGCAATAGCATTTTTTTAAAACGTTTTACTCTTATTTTTGAAAGCTTTAAAATAATGCAACATAATATTTTGATATTACAGTATTAACAAATAGTGCTTGATTAAAGACATCGGCAAGTCTTCATAGCAACACACAAAGTTAAAATTACCATCAGAGGTAAATATAGAAATACAATAATCTGCGCCATAACTGACAGCTAAGTAAGAACATAGCTGAGGATTTAAATATAAATCCATTTATCTGTAATTATTTCAGAGAATGTTAGAAAGGGCTAAATGTTACAGCTACTTTTAAAATGTAAGGGTCGTTACAAGTACAGCTGGTGGCCTTGCTGGTCTAGCAACAGGGTTTTCAGAAACCTAATTCAAATAGTACTGAGTCAAAGGTGACCAAAAGGCTTAAATGCAGTGATATCTGGGTTAAAATACGTATTTTTAATTGGAATGGAAGGATGTCAACTTTTTCTTTCATTGCAAGAGATAAACCTCCACACCTACTTAAAGCACTGACAGGAACATTTTCTTGCAAGGCCATTTTGAAAAGCTGTAGCTGAAATTTTCAACTATTTAAGCTCGAACTTGCTCAACAACCTCGACTTATTGGATTGTGACAATTTTATTTATAAACCAGCTATTATGTGCACTTAAAATAGTTAAATGAAAGTAGCTAACAAAAAAAAAGTATGCCCAATATAGGAGTTGGCTCCGTGGTGCTGGCAGGTTTGATATGTACATTGCCAGCTGTGACTATCACTCCAGAAATGGCCCTTCTAATCTTTTATAGTGGTTATAATATTATAATTTACTTTAATTTTGATGGGGGATAGGGAAGGAGTGGGAAACTGGCAGCTTTCACAGTAGGAGTTTCACAGGGAAGGCTGGTCCAGGTAACAGAACACAGTTACACCAACGTTCAGGCAGCTGATTCACTTACCTTTAGGAATACAAGTCAGACTGAACACAAACAAAGCCACACCAAAACCCAGCCCTTGGAACTTGGTTAACTGAGCCAGGGTTAGAAATGACCACTTAGCAACAAAGCTCGAAATGAAAAAGGACATACACTTTGAAAATTCCAGTTTTAGGAGCACTTTTCCACTTCAAAAATGTCAACCAAAAGAGAAAAAAACCTCCTGTAAGACAATAATGTGCCGTTTAATCTGCGGTGCATTACCCAGATAAAGTCATGGACAGACCCAGTTTTTAACTCTATTTATCAAAATATGCTAACTTCTGATTGCACTCATGTTGTTCTGAAGAAATGACTGAAAATTCTCATCACCAATTGTACAACTTCTTTATACAAAACCAAAAAAAAGTTGCTAATGTTGTATGTACACGATTCAGTGAGACTGTTCATACGAAAAAAGTCACCTCAGGCAGGTATTTTGCATTTACGAAACGAGATTTTCATGAACACAGTAAGTTTGGTAAATGCAAGCAAATTCTTCCTTGTAGAGGGTTAACAGCAGGTGCACAAATGGATCTTAAAACTTGCTCCTTTACAGGTTTAAACCAGTGAGACAGACAGCATTAAGACCCAGGACTTGGGTTATTGTGACAGGCTCCCGGGAGCGCTGCAGGAGTTCAGTTTTTCATCTGGCAGTCAGATAAGGAACCCAGGAAAAGCATCTGCAGCTGCTCTTCAGCACCCGTAGGGGCTATTTTAGAGCAGCACCAGACATTTGGCATGTGCTAGGAAAAAGGAAGGAAACTACTGAGAAAAAATGGTGGCTGTAGATAAGAGGGAGAGGTTTAGGAAAGCCTTGTGGTTTGTCAGTCCCTTCCTTGGGGAGGGCAAAGCCTCCTTGGCACATGCCCCAGCCAGAGCCTGAAAATGGGGTACGGGGAAGGCCATACACTGATACTTGGGACCTTCACCACAGTGCCAAAAATACATGGAAAAGGAAAATGGTCAGGGTTTCGTGCTGTTTTTTTTCACTAGCGGAATAAAATCTGAATACCAGAATTCACTGAGAATCTATATACACCACATTTTAGTTAAACACACACCAATCTTAAAGTCAAGATTGACTATTTTTGCATTTGTGAAATGGCTAGAGCTGGGCTAAATTTCAGCCTGGCAGGAGACTTTGGGTAAGGTCAGAGTTTTCTGTGTGTTCCGCCTCAGATTCGCATTTTATTGAAATATGGAAGCAAACAATGCAGTGAGCACAGTGCCAAGGATGTCCAGGGAGCAACAATGCACAAGAGATATTCTTGTGATATTAAAACTTGTGCCCTGGAAGTGGATCTGAGAATCTAGCCACAGCCCTGAACCATAACACAAACTTCAGTTGAAGAGTTTATTCGTTTTATTCTCACTACAAGTTAAACCACCTACAATATCACTTATATATTGCCATTGTTACTCTGTAAAGGTGTGATATAAAATGCTGTAAGACCCGGTACCTTTTCAATTTATATAAACACAGTGAACTTCATTACTGTACATGTACTCTGCAACTACAGCTTAGCTGTAAATCCCCCACACACAATGGTATGGACATTAACCCCTCTATCCCCATTAAACTGTACATCAAGACAATACAAATTTACTGTCCCCACCCACCCCTTACAAAAAAATAATACTCTAAAAGCAACCTACTGCAACTTTTAATTAAGACGATTACATATATTTTAGACCAATTGCTTTAAAGCAAGAAGGCAGTATAAACCTTCTAGGAAAATTTTTATAAAAGAGGTTAAGAAATATAAGACAATTTATACATTTAAAAACTTACAATAAATAAGAGATGCAGGCATTTTTGAATACTAAGTACTATAATCCAATACAAGAACATCTTGATGTTCTGAAGCCATAGGTTGAAACTTAATTGTTCCTCATGTTTCTTCTCATCTCCATGCTTTTAAAATTCATTAACCATGACTGGGTACTATGGCTCATTACTCTTCACAAATACTGTGGCTGGGGAAAAATGGTTAATTTTGCTACTAAAAATGTTATAATACACTTTCTGATCATCATTCTGAAGCGTCCCCCATAGTCAGTGACTCAAAAACAGCAGGGCGATGGGTGCCCCTCTCACAAGTCAGAACAATATTTGCTGGAAGTAACAAGATTCATACCCCATCACAAACAACTTGCACTGAGAAGAATTATAACTTAGTCCTGCAGTGAAATATCCCTTTTCCTCATTTTTGTCTTGCAAAATTCAGATGAAGATCACAGCATATTCATGATAAAGTTATACAACTGATTCAGCACCACAAAATGAATTGGGAGACATGACCGTCTGTCCTGGGTTGCAGGATCACAGGTTAGCCAGGAGAGTGCATTGTACTGTTCCAGAACAAACCTGAAAAACAAACAGCCTTCTGTCAGGCCAACACATTTTCTCACCAGGATTTTGCAGCCCTAATTTACTACAATCCCGCTTCTTTGGCATCAGAAACATAAAATAGGTTTGCCAACATTCAGAGATAACGCGTCTTCTGAATTATTGCAGCAGTTCAGAGCTAAACTTGCTTTCAGTGGAAAACTGTCGTTGTAATTGTCTATGCTTAATTCATATCAAGAGGTTCACATTAAAAAAAAAACAGAAAAGGAGAAAAAAAATCTGATGTTTTCTCAATTACTGCCCCATGTTTACATAGGTCTGTTTTCCATAAGATTGCTGTTCAATATTCTGGCTTAACTATTACTGTCTTTTCTGCTAGACCTCAAACTTTCTTCTAGTTTGAGGAACTCATTGTTTTAAAAACATTTTCAAACACTGATTAGTTAAAGAAGGGCTTAGAGATGTTTGGTTTTAATGCCACTGTTCTATGACACGTAATCCCTTAAAGCACAGCAATTTATCTGCACTAAGGATATCAGCTGTGCAAAGGAAAAAACTAACAGCAGGAAAAACAAACATGCAGCTTCACTGCAGCAGCATTTAAAACTAAATGCACAATATTTTTGCAAGTGATCAATGATAAATACCTGAGCACATCAGAAGTTTGATTAGAATCAAGTGGATGGGAGTGTTTACTGTGGAGTAGCTCGTCTGATTGCACTGAAGGCACGTGGAGGTGCAAAGAGGCCTGAGGAAGGAAAAAGGAAGCCAGAAGTTACTGCCTGATCAACTGCATCACATTTCCTTCCCCCAAACTGTTGTACCTTGCAGTCACCTTCTATATCTGACACACAGGCCAAAACAAATCTTATCCTTAGGCCATCAACAAGTTCAGGAATTATCAGAATATTTATATTCTCTCACACAGATCTCGCCTAAAAGCACAGTGCTAGTAGTGCTATATATTTTAGTGGATTTTTTAATCCCTTTTCTGCATTAAGTGATTATTAAAAAAGCAACTCAAGTGGCCCAAGGAGTCTAATAACACACAGACTTGGAAGTTCAGTTGCTTTCCACAGGCCTGGTCTATTTATATTTCATATATAGAGCTGCTTAGCATAAATAATAAATCCTCTCTTCAAAATAATATCCTATACCAAAGCCACAGCTGAGCTTAGGCCAAGAGAAACTGCTAATCCAGACACAAACAAGGCTGCAGAAGATATATCTGAATCATTAGAAAACAAAGCACAGTGTTAGAGATGCTGGTTTGTTAATACAGAAAGTTTCTCTGTGTGTCAATGTGTGGCCTTAAACGTGCCAAGCATGTCTTGATTGTGCCATAAGAAGATAAGGGGCTCAGACAATACCCAGACAGATGATACAGGGGCTATAACTTGGCCAAGCCAATATGGAAAAAACAGCTTTTGTGCTTTGTGCAATACAGAAAGAGATTCATTTATTCCTTATTTTACCCAGTGCAACTGAGATATTATACTGTACTTGTGTACCTCCCCACGGGAGCCCAGCCTTAACCAGAGCTCTGTCCGGGAACTCAACCTGTTCTTACAAGGTCCTGGAGCATAAAGCCAGGAAAAGAAAGGAGTCCAGACTAGCAGGAAGAAACCACAAGCGAGGCAGAACCTTCCAAACAGCCAAATCTCAAACATTTAACACCTGGCCTCTCGTGAAGCAAAAGCAGGACTATCCCCAGAGCCAGGCACCCACTTGGGTTTAACCAGAACAGTTTTCACCCCAGATCCCACATGCTGCACAAGTCTGTGCCAGGACAGTACCTTAAGAAACAAGGGACACTGATTTTGTGCTTGAGGACACGCTGACCAAAACCAGTCAGGCAATGGACCTGCTTTGGCAGTTGACACAAAATAACCGAGGGCCAGTGGCTGCTGGAGTATATTTGTTACTTCATCATGAGATTCTGTGGAAAGCAATCGATCTGTGCCTTGACCCTGGAACACAACAGGCAATGGGTTTGGATTAGGAGAGCACAAATTTAATAGAAATTATCTGTAGCTTCTGAAACACACAGCATTTTGAAATATCCAAGCATGACATGACAATCCAATATCCAAGTGACTCAAAACCTTTCATTCCACAAAAGGAAATCAACAGATAGAGAAAAAACAGACAAAGCACAAACACAGCTGTATTTCCTCCAGTAGTTACCTTGCCCATATCACCTCCATGGGGGTAGTGGGACCCTGGAGAATGCACAGGGGATCCACCAGGAGATGCAGGAAGAATATTTATAATATCAGGATCAAGATCATCTCCAGTGTCTAACAAGTCAAAGATTCCCATTCCATCTGCTCCATCTGGAAAAACAACAAGACCTGTGAATTCCCACAGCTCCATTATGTGCAGGACATGACAATACATTCAGAAATGATTTTCCATAGAAATGGAAATGGTTCTTTAGGATGAACAGTTTATTTTCATGATAGGAGGAGTGACGAGGGGTTTTTAGAAGGCAAGACCAAACCCAGAGTACAAACCATTGTTTGTGTTGAAGGCCAGGTCCAGGTTCTCCGTGGTGTACGTGGAAGATGCCACCTGCACGGAGGCCGAGGTGGGGAACACCAGGATGTGAGTGCAGGACGTGTCCTGGGGCGTGTTCAGCTGCGACGTTTGCATGTTCAGGGTGGTGCTGCGCCCGAACACCGAGCCCGTGGAGACGGAATCTTGGGGACACAAACCAAGCATTTCCTTAGTTCTGCAAAGCCTGAACTGTTGGTTGTCGTGGCAAAAAGAGAGAGTTTCCCAAATACCTGGCATAATAATGAAGGATCCCTGGGGTTCCATGGCCACCAGACAAGCACTGAGGATGCTGGGGGAGTCTGCAGCAGAGATCCCACACATCCTGCACATGTCCTTCAGCCTCTTGCTCAGGGACTGCAGGTTCCGGCGGCTCAGCAAACAGCTCCAGTCTGAGGAGGGAAATTGCATTGTTTAGGTTTTCTTCCAGACACAGGGACGGACACACTTGATGTTACTGAAAAATTAAAGCTTCAGATCAAGCTTTAGACTCCAAAAAACGCTACTGTTACCTTTTAATTCCCCATGTCCTATTCTTCCTAAGCGTCCTATTACAACTCTCCATGGCAAAGAGCTCATCTGCACCAGTCCCAGGCACCATTCCCAGAGTTTCTGGAGACCAAGTCTGCGGGCAGAACCCTTTTTCCTGCGGGCTCTAGAATTAAGAAAGAAGGGAAAACAAAGTTAAAACCCACCTGCAACAAGTTTTTAACACCACGTTTAGAACTTATTTGTATTAACCTGAACATTCACAGGACCCAAGAATGTTGTTATTGCAGTCCATCAGCTCCAACTTCAGGGCTTTTGGGTTTTTTAAATTAATCCCATTCTAAAACTGACATTAAAAGTCAGTAAGTGAGGAGGGGAAGTATGAACACACACACAATAACACTCAAGAATCACATAAAACTAAACCAACACTCTTCTAGAAATTTAACTCAAAACAGTGTGCACTTAACAGGGAAAATATTAATCTGCTTTAGCCACTTTTGCAACACAGCAAGTCTACAAAAGTCAGTTATTCTTACAGCACCAAACCCAACCCAATCCTTCAGGGGAATGACAGAAAATATACTTGCTCAAAATTAATTAAAGTTTGGTTCTTACCTGTTTGGTACATCAATATTAATGATGCAAGTTTCTAGCTGCTCTCCATAGAGGTCTGTACAGGATGCAAGCAGCCACCTCTGATCATGAGACAAACAGTAGCCCACAAAAAGCACATTGTACTTCTGGCCAGCTTCTCCAAAGGTTTCTCCCAGCTCTGTTTGCTTGTCCTTTACTGGAGCCAGTATAAAAGGAGGGGTGTAGAGTCGAATACACTCAGGTCTCTAGAAAGGTGACAGAACAGACAATGAAGTTTGGAGAAGCAATTCCTCCTGCCATGAAAGATGGTTGGTGGATAATCAGGGACCTTTCTGGATCTGCATATTCCCACAATCCCGTTAACAATACTCACATCAGGGCTCCTAAGAGCAGTTTCCATGGCTAAGCCTGGGCCAAAGCCAGTTAAGGTCTTCACGTTGGTGGAAGTTGGGAGAGGTCTCCGACACTGAGTGAAAGCTGAAAATGCCAAGGATTTTAAATGCTGGGTGTAAATCTGCCGGTCCTCGTGTTTCACAGGCTGGAGCAGGTACTGGCATGGGACAATCTAGAACAGAGGAGAGGAGAAAAAAAAAAAAAATCATTGTTTCATCAACAGATTAAATGGCTGTTGACACAGTATTTGGTACATTGTCTTTTGAATTTTACATTGCAGTCAAATTTCTTCCAATTCTTCTAAAGCCCTATGGGACTTCAAGAACTTATTCTCATTGAAATTTTCTTGAGAGGAAAAAATAATTTGTTTAGAAGACAATCTTAATGATTCCTCCAAAAGCTGCCCTCTGTTAACTGGTCCTGCAGCTGCTGCTGGAGGAAGCTCTGCCCACAGCCCAGCAGGGTCAGGCTGCAGATTCCAGGACTTTCCTACAATTCACTCATCCTTGGAGTGGGCACTACATTTCCCCTGAGATAAGACTGATGAGTTTGGAATGTACAACAGGATTCAGCTTTGGTTAATAGCACCCAAACTGCTCTAAAAGCTATAACCTGATGATTTAACAGCTGGAGAACTGTAAGTGATGCTTGCAAAGGAAATGAAACTTTCACCTTGAGGGCGTTATTGCCCCTGAAACACAGCCACAGCCGAGGATACTCTGTTTGTTTCTGTTGGCTCACCTGCACGGAAATGATGTTCTTGATGTTGGGAGGAAGGACCTGAACCATCTCCAGAAAGCAGCGCAGAAGTCCAAGTGTCCACAGACTCGATGAGCTACTGTTCTCATCCTTTTTTTCATATGTGAAAGGATCAATGATGTAAACTACAATTGCAGGTGGATAGGTGATAGCATGTGAATCTCCGTCTGTGGGGACTCCGACTTTATCACGATCCATAGTGCTGGAAATGAAATTTTGAAACCAGTTACAAACAGCTGGGTCTTATAAAGATTTGGTTTTACTTCAAACCTAGATCAGATTGTCAATTATTAATCTGAAAGACCTTCGAGTCAACTGTGGTGTAAGAAACAGTCCTTTTATGTCATTTTTGTACGGGAGCTTATCAGTAACTCTGAATCCCTTTTCTTTGCTTTAGTCTTTTTTATTACAGCAGCTCAACAGCTCAACTATTGCTTAACTAGGGAACAAGAATATCTACAGTAGGAGCTGTCTTCACCACTCTTTGATTACAGAAAATAGAACTCTAAGATGGTGCCAATTATCTATTTCCCCCTCCTTCCCCAGCCCTTTAAAATATTGAAGTGAGTAGTTTGGTGAATTTTCTCTCTTTAGAGAGAGAAAGAAAAAAAAAAGGAAGTTTATTTTTGTACCAGAGCAGACACTGAGATGCAATTAGAACTGCAGCTACAACTGGAACCAAAAGGTTCAGCTCCACCACAACTGAACTCTCATTCCCCCTAAAAAGCAGCTTGGTGCAAATAATTACAGGATTTTTATGGAGGGCATGAAAACGCATTCATAAGTTGATGTTATTTGAGCTGATTTTTCAGCTGAAGGTGTCATTGCAGTCCCCTACCTTTCAGAAACCTCTGGATGGGGCTGTGCAGGTGCTGCAGCCGTGTCCCCAGACATCCCTGCTGTTTGCAGTGTTGGCTGTGGCTGCTGCCCCCCAGTTTGCCCGTTTGGGACTGGCGCAGCCTGGGCAGGCAGGGAGGCAGGAGTGGTGTTGTTCATATTGCTGAAAGGTGGGAATGAGGAAGGCTTGCTGGTTGGAATGCCACTGCCCAGACTGGCAGAGGAGGAGGAGGAGGATGGGGCAGTGGTGGTCAGGGTGGAGTTGGCTGTGGTGGCTGCAGAGGACATGGCACTGCTGGATGTCACGGTGATGCTGCTGCTGCTGGCGGCTGCCGGAGCCGCCGACGGAGGGGTGGGGTTTGCAGCAGGGGCTGTCACTGGGGGCAGAGCAGAGGCTGCCTGGCTGGAGGGAGGGACCAGGTTGGTTTGGGAAAGTAAAGAATTGTCCAAAGGCTGAGAAGCAAGATAAGGACCTAAAATCAGGGAAAAAAAAAAAAAACAACATAAATTTTATATTGCGGCTGTTTTGAATCTTGTCACCTATGTAAGTCTGCAGTTCTAACAAAACACAGCAAACCCTGAGCATACATTTTACCTCTCTAATTAAAATACCTGTATTAAATTTCCAAATTCTAATATTTTCATAAGAGCCTTTCAGAAATATCATGAAATATATTTTTAACATAATTTCTTTTGCAGATGTGTTGAACTGCTGGAAATCACCGCTTCAGAATCCAAGTCACCAATACAAGAAGACAACCAAAGTCCCTGCCAGGCAGCCACACTGCCATTCCCTAAAGGCACTGCTGGATGGTAAGAGGCCATTTTAGCACATATTCAAACCTAGTTTAAAACCATAAAACTGCCCCAATCACTAAGACAATAAGCCATAGTTCCTTATTCTCTATTGCAAAAGGAGTAAGTGGCAATTGTAAGAAATGAGGAACATTAAAAAAAGGTCATACCCAGCTCATATCTGCAAACTTGAGCGTAGAGTTTGAGTTTGGAGAATGCTTCACTGTTGGCATTGGCTGCCTGTGAGAACCACTCCGTGACCAACTTCTCCGAGAGCTTCTTGGAGGCTGTAGGTCCAACCCTCATGATCCCATCAGGCAGCAACTTACAGATAGGTCTGTGCTGGCCAAGCCTGCAGGACTGCAAAGAAGGTTATAAAAACCCTTAAAAGCTGTTAAATATCACACAAAGGATATATCAGATAGATATATATATATATATATATGTATATAAAGACTCTCAGTTTATTTACAATATTCCAAGGTAACATTTTAATTCTGGACTAATAGCAGTAGGAAATGCTGAACAGTGATTTTATGGCTTATTTTCAGCGTTTTTCTAAATGCAAGAAAATCAGGTTGATAATCATCTACTCTAATCTTCCTCACAGTCCAAGCAATGCAGGCATGTAATTAATTAATTAAATGGAGGTAACACAATTAACGCAGCAATGCAGAGCTTTGCCACCGGGTGGCGTTTATCGGATGGCAACGGCGACGACTGAAAGGAACGGGGAGCAGCGCGAGCAGCCCTTATCTTCCGAGTGCCCATTCCTAAAATCCCTCCGAGCAGCTTTCCCAGATAGCATTCTGAGCAGGCGTCGCTATCAGCCCCGACAAGCCTGATAAGTCCTCATGAGCACGTATTAGAAACAGCCTTGCCCAAATCCATTTCACTGCAAACTGCCACAAATCCTGTACCTCGTATATTGCAGTCAGATCCCTAAAGAAGCTTTTGGCTCCGTTGAGCAGAGCCTCGTTCTCCGGGCACACCACAACGTAAGCAACGTCTCGCTGAGATCCGTAAGGCTCCAGCATCAGCCTCTCCCAGTAGGGCAATGCAAATGGAGACAGCACCAGGAAATCGTAATCGTATCCCAACAAAAATGTTGGGATTGGCAGTGGTTCCGGGGACTCGTCAGTTCCTGGAAAAAGCAAGGCATGTTTTTAAGCAGAAAGCTTAAAATTAACTTCAAGGAAACGTGAATAGAACAGCCTCTGGTGTGTGTTCCCAGCATCTCACAGGAAGGAGCACTGGCTGTCAGTGGAACAGCTCTCATTTTAACAGATCCAAAGTGTAGGATACAACCCTCTGCAAAAAACCCACCAGCTGATTGTTTTTATTTGAGATATCTCAGGGCTTCAAGAAGAAGTTCCGCAGTGTTTTATATTTCTATCAGTACACAGACAATCAGGAACAGATCTGCACTGTCCAGGAAACCATTTCCCACAGAGCCAAAGCAATCAGGGACCAAAGACAGGGAAAAAATGTAAATATTCCAGGCAGATGGGTAAAGGGCTAGAGAAGGAAACAAACTTAAGAACATGCATTTTACATGTACTGTAAATGTATAATTGCTATGTTCTAAATATAGCTACAAAAGATCTGCTGGTGAAAGGTCACTCTTGTAACACAGTGGTAAATCAATCTCATATGCTAATGAAGTCATTAAATCGTGAGTGCACAAAATTCACCTTCTATCTGTAAATGCATCACGTGGTGGCCACTCCAAACATTTATCAGAGACAAGACACTGAATAACCCCAGATCTTGAACACAGTTCTGACGGTACTGAGCAATAAAGCACACTGTCTCAAGCATTTCAAAATCCCTATTTCTCACTCCTTATTTTTAGAGTAATTAAAATGGGGTGAATAGAAGAATTCTGAGTAAAAAAACCTGAGCAGTTGCTCTGTTTTTAACATTAAACCCATCTTTGCAATTTCAGTCCCTCACTGGGTGAAGTGTCAGGTGTATACAAACAGTGCAAGCGAAGTTGTAAATTTTACATGCACATCTTTAATTCATCGCCTGTTTTAAGGAATATAAATATTTTCTGTTTTTCTAAAGAGAAGAATTCTCCTCTGTCTAATAGCTCTCGTTAGTTTAAAGAAAGGTCAAGTGCTGCTCAGAATTCCAATAGGCTGAGCAGCACCAGCCACCAAGTTTGGGTGGATGGAGCAGAGGTAGGGGATCCCACGGAGCCAGATTCATGCAGCCCTTACCGTAGGAGCCTCTCCCAGCCATTTTGTGGAACTGCTGCCACGTGAGGGGTCCCTGCACGCCCCAGGACCGCACCGTTCGCTTCTTCTGGATGGCGTCCTGCAGCACGGGCTGCAGCGAGAGCAGCATGCGCAGGATGTCCTGGGAGCACTGCATGCTCACATCCACCACTGCAGGGACACAAACCCGGTCAGCCAGCCCAAACCACCTCCATTCTAAACACTCCCTCCTAAAAAACACGTGCAGGCCACCCAAAGGCTGGAACATACAAAGTTGAGCATACCCAGATTAACAGTTCTCCCTCTTCCCCTCACAAAATAGGCAGATGAACTTTTTTCTTAATTTTTTTTCCCATTGAAAGGCTCCCATCTTATGAGTTAAACTAAGGGAAAACACCCTAAAATAAAAACAGAAACAGAACAAAAACAACCCAAAGAACCCCAAACAAGTTTTAGAAGCCTGAAACTGCCGGGTTTTCCCTTCCAACAACGGAGGATTTATTTGCAGGCTGCCACCCAGTGCTCATTTCAGAGAAGTCGAGGGAAGCCTCGAGCAGACTCAGCCTGTTTCATCCAGAGCCACTACTGGGCCACTTCAGGTACAGGGCTTTAGAACGAAAAGCTGACACCAAATTTGGCATGGCTACAATTTCCAAGTTTTCTGTTTTAAAGTATCTTTACATCTTTTTATCTCAAATACCACAGTCACAGTAACACCGAGTCTTCTCCTGGGTGCCTGAAAACATCCATTTATCTACAGTCTGGGCTTTCCAAATTAATCCCCCAGCAATGCACAGGAACCTGGCTGTGTTCTCCCGTGAGTTCTCCTCATCTTCACTTACAACTCTTAATTGCAGCTACCTGTGATTCATAACTTTATCTTCCACCCTAACCCTGTTAAGAGTTGCCACTTGAAAATTCTATTAGAGAACAGTAAGCAAACACACACAACAAAGGGTATTCCAGGAGACACTGCATCATTAGTCAGGCCCTCAAAGGAAAAAGCCAAGGATTTCTGGCAGACCCAACACGCAGTGAAGGCTGCAATAATGCTTTTTTTGCCACATGTGCCATTAACCTACTGTCCCCCTCTCCTCCTTAAAGAAGGGGGGAAGCCAAGTGAATCAGAGCTGTTGTTTAATTCTGTCACAGTGGCCTTGACAATATGGTCACCACTTGAACCCCCTGCACTTCTTACAGGCATCAATCATTCCAGAGCCTCTGCAGAGCCAGCCACCAAAAGCTCTTTAAAGGATAAACCCGGTGAAGTGTTGTGGACACTGACAGTGTTCTTATGTTACACTTCAGATATATATCAGGCATTTACAGCTGAGGGTAACCAAGACCTTACTCTGCTTGGTGATCAGCACAGAACGTAGAAGGCCTGGTTGTTCTGAACACCATCAAACAGAAGTTTGTACGAGCACACAGGTGGCAAAACCAGCCTGAAGCATTCGAAATCCACAAAGCAAAACCACAAAAAACGACCCTTCAAAAACAAAAACCCAAACAGGTGGACAAGTAGAAAATAAGCCGTTTTCAATATTTACCATTTCTTTTTGACCAGTGGTGCAAGCAAGTAGTTTTCACAAGTGCTTCATCGACTTTCCCTCCTGACATATTGTCCATGAACTGCCGTCCATGTTCCAAGGCTAAGTAGCAGTCATTGCAACAATCCCTTTCTTCTACACGTACCAGGTTGCTGACAGCACCAACTTTGGGGATGGAGTCTTGGTCTGCTGCTCCAAAGGGTGAGAACAGGTTGGTGCATTGATCCTGTAGCAACAGTATCAAGTCATCGGGCAGTTTCTCGGGTTCTTTCAGCCCTCCACTGCCGTGTTCAATGGAAGTAGCTCTGAGAGCTTCAAAGCGTTTTTCCGCTTCTTTGCCGCACTCCGTGTTTCGCCCCAGAATATCCAACTCATCTTCAAGAAACAGCCCGGAACTGTTGCCAAATTTCCTATTCATAACAGCACTGAAACCACAGGTACACCTATACTGGGCCTCTTGTGTTGGATCAGGAATGTAAACTCCAACATCAGCACCTTTGATGTTCATATTGCAAACACAAATGCAGCAGCTGTCGAAGTTGCAGTCTTTGAAGAGGTTCATGACGGACTCGGAGAGGATGAGATTCACGTACAGGCTGTGTGCCTCGGGGATGGAAGGCACCGTCGCGGGCTCCACGGAGTTCAGGGGCCGGCACGTGGAGGGCGTGGAGGCTGGCGAGTACAAATCTGAGTTCTCGTATTTCACCGAGCCCTGGGCGCTCGCGGGCCCGCCAGCTCCACGGGGCGTCCGGGGAGTCCGTGGTGTCCTGGGAGTTGGGAAGCGAGGGGTGGAAGGAGACGGGAGGATTCCAGCCCCGCTGTTGCTGGGCGGGGCGCTGCTCGGGGGCATGCCGAACGGAGTGTGGGTCTGGGGGGTGTAGGCAGGGCCGTACTCCTGGTCCATGGTGCTCCCATCACTGACAGCAGCCACAAGAGAAGGAAAGGCTTTAAGTGCACAACATACTGGGTTTGAAGTTTAACACTCAAGATTTCTAAAGAAGGACCTTCCTAATTAATATTTGCTTTTTTAAGCTAGTCTTTCATAATCCACAGCAAGATTTTCATTCCCTAAGGAACTTCAAGAGCATTTGTTCTAAATGACTTTGCAGGACTCCCACTGACAGCACTGTTAAAGAATCTCTCCCTGCCTCCTTTCGTCTTTCCCTTTGCACAGAGCTCCCAGGAAACAAGTGTGGTCAGAATAAATTATAAATTCTGTGGTTGTATGAAATCTAAAGGACACCTTTTTCATTCATGTTTTATTTACATGTTGTGTTGACACACACTAAGAAAATAGACCGGGTCTATTGACAGCAGATTCAGCTGAATCCACGAGGAAAGTATCACCTGGAAATGTTTAACATTTTCTTTCCTAAGCACCTGAGTATCTCCAAAAACTTGTAAGGCTAATGAGACCTAGAAACATATTGCTTATATGATAGCCTTAACAGAAGCAACATCAGTATTTAATCTAAGATTTAATATTAATATAATTTTATCAAGAAATACATAACCTCCTTGCTGCCTAATCCATTTATACCAGCTACTAATGAAGAAAAAGAAAGAAATCTTTTCCTCAAGAAGAGCTGGCAGCAAGACCATCCCTACCAAATGCAGGGTACAGAAATGTCCCCTGCAGTTCTGCTGTGACCAGGCCCAGTCACACAGGGCACAGGAAACGTTCTCCTAGTCCCAGCACAGCTGAGTTTACTGCTACTTAAGAAAATCATTTAAGTACCAGCAGCACCACCTACTAAGCCCTTCCAGTACCTACTACAGCACTGCAAAAACAAAGTCCCAAGTTTACATTTGTCTTGATTGTTACCATCTTCATTACTTATTAAACCTGGACTTGCACCATTAAGCTTCCCCAAGAAACCTTTCAAGGAGACAACAAATAAAATGTATGTACAGTTAAGAAGCTCTTTGAGAAGAGAGTCTCCTGCAGTAGGTTTAACCAGAAGGATGTTTTTAAAGAATCTTGTCAGTTGTATAAACACAGTGCATATACAAATATTCCCATTACTGATGGACAAAATAAACACTTAGGGGTGGCCAAGTGAGCACGTCACAAAGCTTAACCCCCATGTCGTACCCATCTTTGATGAAAGGCATGGCAGGGCCTGGGGGAAGCAGATCCAGCTTTCCCACAGTCCAGCTCTGGCGGTAAATGCACTCCTCGGGCAGTTTGATGGGAGGAAGACACTGGCTGGGAAGAGTCTTCAGTGGTGCAAACATGGAACATCCCACTAAAGCTTGACAGTTCTCAGGTTTATACACATAAGAATAATCCTGCAAGCCAGACATGGGAAAGCATTAGTGTGTAATTAGATCACTGCAACAATTAAAATGCTTCTCCAAAAACCAGGAGCTCTTTAATCCAAAATCCTGACACAGCTGCAAGAGAAAGCTGAGATGTGTGCACACAAGATTCACAATACACCACAATAAGCATCAGTGAACTGCAATGGCTGAAATGCATTTCTGCAGCACTAATGGCTCCTCAGGTATTGCTCTCTCTTGAAGTTTAGGTGGTAAAACACTACATATTCACTAGAAGGAGTCTTACCTCCCTCAGAATAATGCAGGACAAGTTACAAATTGTACTTCATCTCCCCCATTCCATTCAGATTTAAGTAATAAGCTGATCAATAATCATCACAAGCATTGATCAGGGCTATCAGCACTACCTACCTTGATTTCAGCAGGTTTGGGGCTGCAGAAGCCCTCATCCACTTCGATTCTGAACTGAGCTCCCACAGTAGAGCTGTTCCCTTCCAGCACTGTTCCTCCCAGTGTAGTGTCCATGCTGCCATACTCCTTATTGTTCATGTTCATTGGAGAAAACCCCATTATATGTTGTTCCAGTGAAGGGGGGGTTGGATACATTTTATGGAGATCTGCAGTGCCTAATTTCAGATCAGAAGCAGACTTTAGAGCATGAAAACTTTCTGAAGTGTTTCCTGTGTCTCAAAATTTCGGAAAGGCAAATGAAGGGTACATTTCCAAATTCCCACAACATATTACAGTCAAATGTTTAGGGCTAGTATTCTCTTTAGGAAAAAAGAAAACACAAATAAATCTTACTTATGCATGACAGTGGGTCTAGATTTCCTGTTTTTGCCTCTTTGCAGTTGGATTTGTCATCAGTGCCGTTCACTGTTCGTTTAGATCCAGGCTAAGAAAGAAGTATTGTCACAAAATCACTTCAGACACAAACACATGGTCATGTTTCCTGCTAGCAGGAAATTTCACCTGCACATACACAGCTGAGACATTGTATAATATTTAGAAAAATTAAAATAGCTCAGAAGCCTAAGGTTGGGGTTACATTTGTTCTTAATTCTTGGAACCCAGGGAACCTGTCCCAACAGGTCACAATGTTATTGAAGGGAAAAAACAGTTACAAAATAACCCTCAGCCTGTTAGCAGACAGTAAAAGAAGCTGAAGTGGTGCTGCCCACAGTCTACCAGAACAAACCATAACACTCCCAGAGCCACATTAACATCACTGGTGTTACCACAGGAACAGAAAAGACAAACACAAATCCTGCAACAAGAGATACAGGGAAGAAAAACTGTCACAAGTAAAAGAATAAGAGATATTTTACCATCTTTAAACAGTTCAGATGTCTATAGAATGTAAGTGTTCATGTTTAAGAGCAAACACACTTCCTTCACATGCTGATGACCTTTGATGGCTGTTAAGATCCTTCAGCCCTTACTCAGCTACAGCTCCCATTAAAGTTGATGGGCATTTTGTCTGGGTAAGGGGATTTAGGATTAAGCATGGAGCAAAGTACAGTTCAAAAAAGACAACTGATTACAAAGAGTATTGAAATAGAAACTAGAAAGATAATGGATTCAGAGCCATCAGAGGCTGCAAGAGAAACTGTTCCAAGATAATAGCTGCTGCAGAGGAGCAGCTTATTTGGCAGAATAAGTGTTTAAATGCCTTTTCTCTTTCAGAAGTTGCTGTTTTGTTTCAATATTACCTTGATGAACCAGTTAAACAGAGCCCAGACCACAGGAAAAGAGCACACTCGGACCTGCTGAATCTGTACAACTCTAACTAAAGGTATGTTCAGGCAGCACATACTGTGGGCATTGTAAGGAAGTAACATCAAAGGGTTGTTTGCATCAAAAATCTGCCTGCATGAGTCAAGCAGAAGAGTCTGTTTGCCACTGAGGGGCCACAGCTCTTGTTTGTGTGCATGTTTTGCAACCTCTCCTATGAATGCCAGGAAAAAAAAAAATCAAACCCCAAACCACAGAAAGACAAGAGTTGTCCCTTGCTGGTTTTTTGGCTGGCACCTGCCAGGACTTTCTGCACATCACTTACTGTGAGCTCATCTTCATCAGAATTGAAGAGGTTGTCCAGGTCAGTGTAGGACACCACCAGGTCTGTCTCGTGGAACAGGCTGGTCGAGGCAGTGCGGGCGTGGGCAGCCAAACGTTGGGCATCTGTGGAGAGACCAACATCACAACATTGGCACTGCATCTTCATTAAAAACTTCATTAAAGAGCTCTTTTCCCTGCTGGAAAGGAAGCCAAGGGGGGTGGGATGTTCTTGGTTCCATTTGTCTGCCTTACACAGAGGTGAGGGCCCTTGGATTTTACAGCATTTGGATTTTAGAGCCAGCGTTTGTTTGCAAGGTGCAACAAAGAAGTGTTCCAAGCAGACTGAAGGGAAGTACAATCCATAAAGCACAAAACTTAGCAGCCTGTTAGAATCTATTGGCTATTCAAGATATCATTAATACAGCACAATAAAGACAGAGAGGAAAAAAAAGCCTCTTTACCTTGCTTGACAGAAGGACTAAACAGAGACATTGCATCCTCTCCTTCATGGGACAGAACTGTAACACTGGATGTCCCATCCTCAGCCTATTAAGAAAGGAGAGAAAAGTTTCCTTAAATTAATGGGTGGGGTGGGAGGTATTTGATGTCCCTTAGGGAGTTCTGTACCTGGAGAAGTATCAGGTTCTCATTACCCTGTGAGCTCAGCAGGGGCAGGCTGGGGCTGGGGCTGGCTCAGGGAGAGCAGAGCTGGGCTGCAAACACAGGGTTTGTGCTGGGGATAAATTTACAGAGCGAGTTGTGGATTCTTGCTACAACACCTCACGGAAAAACCCTTGCTATCAAATGCCACACATGGACTGTACCAGTTCCTGCATGGAATGCATCCACACATAACTAATCCTAACACGACAATTTATTTCACAGACAAGCCCCCAGTGCAGTTATATTTTCTCCTTTTCTGTAGGTGCCCTTTTGCTTTAAGGACAAGTCTCACGTAGCTGCACTAAAGCACAAAATAAAGAATAAAAATTGCAATTCACTGGCCAGGGAACGAGCCAGGGCTCACCTCACCTACCCCCAGACCTTTCCACTCAGGAACAAAGCACTTGTCTTGTTCTTCCTCTCTCCCCAGGCACCTGCCAGCACCTATTTCCACAGGGAGGCCACTGAGCCAGACTGAGTTTTGGTGATCCAGCAGCTTTCTCCTCATAAACCCTGATGCAATGGCACCACCAGAGTGTCAAAAACAAATTTTAGGTGCCGTTAGAGACATGCTGCTTAATTTCATTGATCATTTCTGCTGGAATATAATTTGGTTTTTAATTTGCTTCTAAATACATAGAGAAGGATTTAAATTGTATCCGGAGCCTAAAGCAATTTGTTTTAATCTCATCACTGATTTGTATCCTCACTCCTTTACTCACCTTGTGTTTCTTCCCCACTTCCCTCTCAATGTTCTGCCTGTCCTTTTTACTGTCAGGAAATAGGAATTCCACATCTCCATCCACAAAGGCATAAGGATCAATTTCAGGTTCCTGGTCAGCTTCCGTTGCTACAGCTGTTAAATATTGGTTTTTACTCTGATACTGTTGCACCAGTTCATCTGAAACCTTCAAAGGTTTCCTACATTGCACCATTAACCTGAACAGAAGAAAAACAAAAATCACAAAATGATTATTTAGCATTTATTATGTGGAATTATTTCTGCTATCACACAGCCTTTACAAGAACAACCTCATCTTCCCACTTCCTCCCTTCACACCCCAGCTTCAGAAAACTTTTGGGGCTGAAGATTAAATCATTACTCATTTAATATCACCTCCTTCCACACGTCACATCCAGCCCTGTGATTCATCCTGCCCCTCTCTCCTCAAGCACTGTCAATTCACATAAAGATTAGTAATTTATCCCAGGTCATGGCTGTCATTTTTTATAAGGCACAAATGGATTCAACTCTCCATATCCACTAAAAGAAGCTCACCAGGCTAAAGAATTACTCACTGCATTCCCCAAAAAAAGCCCAAGCAATAATCACAAGTAAAGCACACAAGTGCCACTGTGTTCAGCAGCCATTTATATCACTTAGATCAATACAAATGAAGCTTGCAGCACACTAGTAACTAATTTACTAATAAGAAAAATCAAACCACATTTGCCTTTATCAGCATTTTTCTTTTGTTAACATTCTGAGCCAAAATTGGAGCTGGTATATACACAGAAATTAAGGTTTTCTCTCAGGAGTGTTGGTTTCACAAATGTAACATTGCACCAGGAAAAAAAGATATTGGCAAGGAGAAAACTGTTCTGATTATGAGCTGTAGATCTGCCCCTGAACCTGCTTTATTTTCTGTATCCCAACACAAAAAAGGCACCAGGTGAGGAAGGCGCTCCCTCACACAAGATGAGTAGTTCCTGCACATTCCTCTCAACCAGGGAAATAGTTTGACTTTGTCAAAGACACTTCCTAGAAACAAACTTTCCCAAAAAACACCTCACAGCCAACAACAATGCCAAATCCATCCATGCTGGTCATCCATGCTCAATAAACCAGTTTTCTAAATCCTGCAAAAATTGCCATCAGAATACAACAACAACAAAAAAAAAAGAGATGGAAACTACTTTCTAAGAATGGGGAATTAAAGGGCTTTGCTGTGTTTTTGACCAGCACAGAGGAAGGGAAGTTAACAGCCAGATATTCTAGGGGGGAAAAAACTGGTTTTGGTAAGTTGTCAAATCAAACTAGGAAAGACCATGTCTTGAAGAGAAAAAAGGAAACATCTTTCCTTATCTACTTGGCTGAAGTGAATTCAAGGCAAAGACAAAAAAGCACTAAAAAATCCTAGAAATGCATATCTTGAAACAGTCTCTTAAACACTGTCCACAAGACTAAAAACTATGTGAGCACAGACCAACAGCTACAACACATTTACTCCTCCTCCCAGCCTTCCCCCACAGCCATTCCAGTGCTGCCACCAGCGGCTTCCCACTGCCAGCAATGGGGCAAAAACCAACTCCAAGCTTCTGTCTTGTGAGTCGCTGCTCTTCCACCACAAATTCAGCGCCCCAGCTCCTAAAATAAAACCCAGAGCTCTCAATAATTCGATCCCAATCACAGTAAGAATCCCCTTTCATCCAGAATAAGACAATTTGGACCGAAAATAGCCAACAGAAGCGCGCGGACAGAGGCAGCTGCGAGTGCAGTTCTGAATTCCTCGATCACAGCCCTGAGCCCAAGTTTGTCACCTCTGCATCCAGGTCCCAATCCTGTTAAGCTCTGACTGCTATTAACAGCCCTGTCAGCACCTGCTGCTTCCCAGTGCTGTGTCCTCACAGGGAAGTGTTGTGAAACGGGGATGACAGCAACAATTTCCTCCTCACTCCAGCACAGGGACACAGCCCACAGGGCCAAGGGGTTCTACTTCAGGTTTTTTGTTCTTATAGTTTGGGGCTTTTGGTGGAGGTGATCTTTATTGTGGAGTTTGTTTTCACTCTGGCTGGTAAAGCAAATTCATCTCGGCTCATTCTGCAGTAAAACAGAGCTCAAACCTAAGTTTAACACTAAAACCACCAGAGTTTTACTTCCTCCACTGCCCCTAAACTCCAGAATTTATTAAAACTTAAAACAGTATCCAAAGTAGACAATTCCTTTGTCCCAATGGAAACAAGCAGCAGAGCAGAATGTTTTACAAGCTGGTGCTTGCAACACCAGCTCTTCTGAGTGAACACAAGAGCAGAAATGAGAGAGAAAAAACTTTAACAGGATCTCTGCAGCTGAGACCATTCATATTTCTTCAAATAAAGAAGAAAGCAAATATTAAAGTGAAAAAGTTATTTCTATTTTTTTGGGGGGGAGCAGGAGGGGAGGAAGGGACTTAACTCCCAAATAGGCATCATTTGGCTGCAGATTAATTTTATAGCATAAAAATAAATATCATTGCTATGAGCTAAATGAGAGCTAAAATGAGAAAAAGCTGGAAAGCCTTGCTGCAGGTCTGACTACGCTTTGTGCTCCCATTTCACAAGGATTAACTTCTTGTACCCAGAGCTGTGCTCACACCCTCTGAACTACTCCTGAGAAACTCCTGCCTTTGGCCTTCCTGCTCCCTCACCTCTCGTGTTGCTACTCCAGCATCAAGCACCACTTACTCTGTAACTGATGTTACATTTTCCTGTCCAGCAGGTATTACTGGATCATCTCTCAACTTATCATTCGGAAGCTGGGGCGGTAAGAACTCCACATCCTTTTTCTTTGGAACTTTGTAATACTTCCAAGTGGTGTCGGCTTCGTCTTCCTCCAAGTTCACGGCAGCGCCGACGTACACGGTGGGCTCTATGACCTCGGGGAACGCAGCTGGGAAAGGCTGGGACAAGCCATCGAGCCTGTCCTCCATCGCTTTCGTGGGGACCAGGGGGTCTGGCGTTGGCATCTGGTAGAAGTGTTGGCTCTGGGGCGTGGAGGGAGCTTTGGGCACCCCCTCGTCGGCGCCGTCGCAGGGGTGGGGGCTGAGCGGCGGCGGCTGCGGCGAGCTCGCCAGCTCGGCCCCGTGCAGCTGAGGGGGCTTTGCTACATCGTTCGTTCGGATATTGGCAAACCTCACTTGGCTGTCTGGTGCAGCCATCACAAGCCTCTGACTCGCTGAATCTGCCTCCATGGCAACATCATCACTGATAGATACACGATGATGAAAAGGAGTCAAAGGGCGTTTCTGTGGCTTATCCCCTTTGTCTTGCTTCTCATTTGTCTTGTGCTTTGGAGCCGCCGGCTGCTGGGGGCCCACAGGTGGGGCCTGCCCCTGTTGACCTGAATTTCTTGGTTTGAGATTTTTGTGCCTGCAGAATTAATACAGGGGAAAAGAGTCCACATTAATCTTTCAAATATGTCTGTGGTGTTCTTTTTCACTAGATAAGAACCTGCTTCTAGGCCATTAAACAGCCCATTAGAGACGTCTGGAACTGAAACCGTTCCAAAGTGAAGCTGCCTCTCCTTTCTGACCAGAATTTGAGTGACTTGAGTAGCACTGTAAGATTTTAGAGTACCATTTAAAAAATTACACCTGTCCTACGAGCCAAACACACAAAAAGTCCTCAGAATTAAGACGGTATTTTATAACTACTTTAGCAGAAATAGATTGTCACGTGAATACCTCGTCACTTTTAACTTGTGCCAGCACTGGTGAATCGGTAGAACAACGTAAGAATTAGTGAATGGCTTCTGCAATTCAAACACTGACACCAACCAAGAGTGCTGCCCAAGCCTCAGTGGGTTAAGGACTGGAAAATTAACTTCAAGAACCAAGAAGCCAAGCTCAGCCCTACAAAAGCGATTTCCAAGCTTTTGTAGCTGCTTACCTACAAATTTACCAAGTGTGGGAAAAAGAAAAACTCAATGTCTCAACTGCATTAATACAGTTGAGCTTTTTCAGTGTAAATGCACTTGAGCTTGAACATTTCAGCTGGAAGTTCAAGATGCCAAATTCAGGATGATCTGACAGAATGAGGCACATGAAACACTGAAGTGTAGAATGAGATGTTTCTGATTAAGCCATTGAACTGCACGTACGTCCTCAGTGCCTGGGAACTCTTTGCCACTCTTCCATTAGCAAAGTTAAGAAGCACTTGTATTGAAAAAACAGGATTAGGCAGGGATAAAAGGTAAGAGGTATCAAAATCTATTTTTACTTTAAACTCTCACACACAACCACATGTTTTTCTCCACTTAGAATTCAAAACACATGGAATAATAAGGGGGTTTAGGTCTTTGCAATTTCTCTTTAGGTAATTGCATATTTCTAATACACACCTCACATAGTTCATTGATTGATTTTCTCTTAACTAGTGCTCTCATAGCTAAATTCTCCTTGAAAAGAACATTTAATCCTCCTCCACACCCCAGCTCTTCTCAGGACACAAGTATCTCTACAGAACTTTAACCAACCATTTCAATAAGGGAGTTTAAAAAACGCATTTCTCTCAAAATGCTGCATCCTCCAGACATTATTTTTTCTCTAAGATACCAATATTCACTGCAAGGTAATCAGTGTAACATGTAAATCAGAGAAAGTGTTTAAACCTTTTGCAACACTTCAGTCACCTAAAGATTAATATTCTGCTGTAAGTACAGAAATTGAGAATTCACTGAAATTAATGTTTCCATTCATTTTAAATACCTGTATTAACAGTCTGTGGCATTGCAGCCTCAAAAAAAGCTGTATTAGATATATATATATATATGTATATATATAGATATATATTTAATTTCAGACTTTTGCCCTTTGTTTTGATCCCATTTTCCCCCAGCTAATATCAAAAACATACCCTGGCACCCACTCACAGAGAAGCAGTTTTCCACACAGCCACCCCTGGAATGCCACCCTTCCCAGACAGCAGGTTTGGGGGTTTTGTTCCTATTCACCTAGCTCATGAGTAACATCTTTCTCCCTTCAAGGCTAATGCCACAGCCCTCTAGAAGAGGTGCTTAAATCCTAAATAAATAGGCATTCCCTTCCCATTCCCTGGGAAAGCTGCCCATGAGAGGGCTACTGCCCATATCCATAGGGAATTCCAGCCCAGGACTGGGGAATTGTCCCTGCCCTGGCAGCAGGGCCCCTCAGCTGATTCACCGGACTCCAACCTCTGCTGTAACTTCTTGGGCAGAGTTTCAAGACCTCCAATGACATTTAGGAGAGGAGATACAAATTCTGTTAGAGCTCTCCTACAAGCAGCTACTGCTTAATTACTCCTGCAGGAGCGATCAGGAGCCTCTCCTGAGCACTTCAGCCCCACGAACGTGGCTGGCTGTGCCTCTGCCAAGTGCTGTACCTTGAACAATTGCAATTTGTCCTCTGCGTGGCTTCAACAAAATCCCAGGATGCCACCTTGTCAGCTGTCTCCTCCTCACACAAGCCATTTGATGTAGCAGAATATTTCCTCCTAGGATTCAATACCAGGAGAGTTATTTGGGAGCAACATATGTTCTGCTCTTATCTTCTGGCAAAACTCAGGAGCGGTTTTGTGACACGGGATTCAGCAAAGAAATGATAAATAGCACTTTCCTGACATATTAAACTGAGAACTGAGTAAATCATTCCTAAATAGTTAGGAAAAAATTAATTTCTTTGAAAGTGGTGTATTAGAAGAGTAAAGAGTGACTTTCTACCAGCAGTCAGAGCACCTTTAACAGAACTACTTGCTACAAGGAACACACAAAATATTGGAATTTTTGGCTTCAGAGCCATACATACTTGTTCTGTGCTCTGTTCATGTTGCACTCTTGCCAGACTCTGTCCACCACTTGGTTTGCCAGTTTTCTGGGGATTTTGCCACCGTGATGGCTGGTACTGTCCGAGATAAATCCGTCCGACACCGAGGAAAACTTCACCCATTTCTGGGCAGACTGAGCATCAACTGAAAAGCAGCACCAGAGGAAAGAGATTTAGGCAGTGAGACAATGCAGTGTCTATCACTCCAATTCAATCACCAGAGGAAGAAAAGTATCTGCTTGACTCAATGTTAGGAAATAAAAACACACAGAAAATTTAGGAATAGTAGCAGATTATTATAACATGGCTCCCTCCCATAGAAGGAAAAAAAAGCACCACACATATTTATGTTGTAAATGTGCTGGATATTCTTTAGCTTTGATGAAAGTGACCTGAAACAGAAAATAACTTCAGCAAAGCCAACATTATGATTACAACTAAAGAAATGTGATTTTCCCTACCAAGCCAGCTGCACACAGAGCACCTGAATCCCCTGCAGACACTGCTGGGTTTGAAGGAGAAGCCATAGAAATGATTGCAATCCCTTCTCACCTGTTTGAACCTCCTCTGGGGACGTGGGTGGAGTCAGGGTGACGGAGGACATGGCAGGGTCTCTGGTGGAAGCAGGCACTTGGTGGACCCCCAGGCAGGCAGAGGAGCAGTGGGGAGCCCCCACGGAGCTGGGAGCAGGGATGTCTGTCTGAGGGACCAGCACGAAGCACGCCGGGTACACCATCCTCACTCCAGCTGCCAAGAGAGGGCATTTCCCAGTTAGTTACCAAGGCTGACACTCAAAGTCATCACACAGATCACTTCAGCACTCACTCCTGAGCTTACAGACCCTTTTCTACCTACTGAAGCATCTCCCTGGACAAAAAACCTCTGTTGTCACCTTCATCATTACTTGATTTGCTTTGTACAGAAGATTTGGGTGAATGAATAAAAAAAGCTTCGTACACAGAAGCAGAGGCATCCACGTGCTGCTACCTGCTTCTATCATTTTGTTTTATAAAGGCTGAAAAAATCCTTTTTAGTACCATGCAACAGTGCCAACATCCCTCTCAGCACGAGGGTCTGCAGCCATCACTGCACTACGAGCTCCTGACAGAGAAGGGATGCATTAGCTGGAAAATCAAAGGTCACCAGCCCACAGCAGAGCAAGCTACTGCACCCAGGGGCTGGGATTTTAGGAAAAAAAGCAGCTAAAGGCAGTGCCTGAGAACATCAGGTTCTCCAGGACTGTGGTTTTGAAGACATCCCTGAAAGGCAACCCTGCTCTGTTTGAATTTGCACGGACTCTCAAACAGCACAACTTGCTTTTGCTGCAGCTCACATGTCAACAGTGATCATCCAGGGGTGGTTTTTTTATTCACTTAGTCATTTATTTTTTAAAAATCTTGCCTCTCAGGGCACATAAGAATAAGACCCCTGCTAACAGGTCTGCAAAGTCCACTTTGAGCAGCAGCTCGTCGTAGATAGTCCTGAGCATCAAACAGGAAAACAAAACCCAACAGCCATTGTTGCAAAAGGAATCAAATGGGGTCACTCCTGCATTCAGAATTTTGCAGACTTAATCAGCCAGTTTATTTCAGTATTTAAAAGGTAATCAGGCTCACCAACAAGGACTTCAACAGCAGCTAAAGAATCATCCTCCCAATCCATTTCTTCTTGTTTTTCCTCAGATCCCTCCTTCAGGTTGGACGTGACGGGGTAGAATTGCTTCCACTCCCCAATAAGCTTTTTTGTGGATGAATCAGACAGCTTGAAGGACTGCCCTGTGAGGGTGCCATTCAACCCAAAGGGGCTCAGGATAACTAAAACAGAAATAAAAAATCCGTTGGAGATGATATCCACCCCAAATTCCCTCTTCCCCTCTGCAACAGCAGCACTCTTATTTCAGCCACACCAAATAAACAACTTGCCATTGGTAAGTCAAAATGCAGCCTAATCATGATTTACACTCCTTGAGTTTTTGGCAATAGGTTCACATTGTTATATTTATATGTACTGTAAGAACTGAGGAACCACAATAACAACTACAGATTAATCAATTCAAACAAGCAACAGGCAGGTTTTCATCTTGGCTTGCAAAGAGTCTCAGATACAGGTGGGATGAAGGAACACTTCCAAATCCTGGCAGAGTTAAGGTGTTTCCTCATCCTTTCATCCAGCTTGTTACAACAACAGGGAATACACAGGGAATCATCTGTTTCATGTTTAGTCTTGTCCATAGTAGGGAAGCACAGCTGCTGTTAAGTTGCATTCAGGAAAAAAAAGCAAGTTTGGCCAGTGAGCATTAATGAAGGTGTGTGGTCATGCAGGAGAGGGGATTTCTGCAGCAGCACAAGTGTGTGACACAGGGAGGGATCACACAGCCCCACTGACCAGACTCAGGCCCCAGCACTCCTCTGTCTTCCAGAGCACAACCTGCATCTGCTGGGGGAACCACAGCCATTTACAGGCAAGGAAGAGCCAAATGAAAACGGGAGAGGGTGAGAATAGGTAAAACACAGAGTCAGAAATGGATTTCTGACAGAGGCTTGGTGAAGGCGTGTGGGGGTTATGAGGTTGAAACAGCAAAATATTTAAGTCACCAATAGGACAGTACTTGGAAATGGTGTCATGAGGACAAATTATTCACTTCCATGCCAAGAGATGAATGTGCAGAAGGGGCCAGGACACAGCACCTGACTGTGTGAGGACACGCTGTGCCCCCAGTGCCAGCCTGCCCAAGCCCCCAGTGAGCCACCAGAGGCACTGGCAGCAATCCCACCTTGGAAGGGGCTGTTGGACTGCTGGGCCAGGGTGAGGTGCTCCTCGCTGAGCAGGTACACGGGCTGGTGCTGGCTGATCTCCACGCTGGTGCACACGTTGCTGTCCCCGTGCAGGAAGAAGGTGAACGAGCAGGACAAGTGCTCACTGCAAAGGCAACGGGAGAAAAAACACCCCTGAAGTATAGAACTTCTAATAAGTTGATGTCTTTTTCAGTGTTTGAAGGCAGTTCCTCACAATATATTCATTAATGGAAGTAACCGAAACACCCTTCTATCTAAATAGCAAGAAAATGATAAATATGTGTTCCCTTTACAAGGCATTCCAGCATCAGAGTCAAACCCAAAGGAAAATCAGTTAGAAAACAACAGGCACTAAGTTTTCAGTGTCTTCAGACTGACACTTTATACTTTGCTGTCTTGTGGAAATTTAAAACACAATTTTTTACATGACAAAAACCTGTAAATTAATATTTTTATACCTTATGCATTTATTTAAAATCTCTAGAAATATTTCTGAATGTATTTTATTTTTAATGAGGTCATATCTAGGTTCTCCTGTCACAGCTCCACTAAGCAGAATTTAATATCAGCCAACAAGTCACTTATTTAAAAGCAAGAAGAATGGCAACAGCTTGGAGAAGTGGTTTTGTTTTGTTATTTAAATTGAATCTTATCTTCGTGTTCTTGAAGCCAATCAAGTAACTAAAAATGAAATCCCATACCTACACACAAAAGGGAAGATACAATCAATTAAAAAAACCAAGGCTCAAGACATTCTAATTAAAGTCATTAAGGCAAGTGTCAATGTTTAATAGCAGATGCTTCACTGACAGCGTCTCTCATGGTCCACAGTTTTAGGGGAAAAAAAACCAACAGGTTTGAAAAGCAGAAAACTCTCCAACCATAAACATTTCTCCTTCCTACAACTCTGATTTAAATGCTGTTTCCCAGTGCTGTGCACAGTTATTAGTGAGCAATTACATGAAACCTTTTACTCCCCAAGATCACACTGCAAAGAATTCCCAAATTTTTGGGGTCCTGCTCACTGATGCTTTTACAAAACTACAGCTGACCCCTGCAAGGACAACCAGCAAAACATTTTATGTTGCATCCACATCAGCTCCGTGGTTTAAGTGAAATACATTTCACCAATTTTAATTAAAGCGCAGGAAGAAAGGAAGGTAAAACCAAGCAGATTCCCGCCAGAAGTGGCACATCCTCACACCCATCTGAAAAACTTTTTTCCCCCTTTTAAAGAAGCTGTTCAGGCACAACATTCCTCAGTTATAATGGCTACAAGTTACCCCAAGTGTTTGCCAGAATAATGCACTCCAGTAGGAACAGAGCAGATGTTTAAAAGCAGAAGATGCTGCTCATTTGGACATTAAATTAGGTCCAACCTCATGGCCAGAGAACCAGCAAGGTCAAGGAGGACCTAAGAAGAACTTCGTAAAGTGCTGGTGAGAAAATAAATCTGTCTCTGTAAGGAGAGGAGCAGCAAAATCCTGCTCAGTCTCAGGGAAAAAAGGGATCGAGTCACAGGAAACATTAATTTAAATCAGTCAAAACAGCAGATATTGGAGAGGGTTTTTGCATGATCCAATGGAAAAAACACTCCAGGAACTACTGCAGCCTGAAAATGAATGCAACACCACCGTGTCCCCAAAACACAACCTGACCCCACACCCAAAGCCCAGGATGGCATGAGGGCTCTGGGACATCTGTGTTCCTTATTCCAAAAGCCAGTTTGGCATTCCTGGGAAAGACACAAACAGCTCCAGGGCAGGGAGAACCAACAGGCACCAGAACAACCCCATTAAAACACAACCTCCACAGCTGCAGGTACTGGGAACATTTTCAGTGTCATTTCCAAGATGTTTCTTTCCCAGAGGGAGACGGTGGGAGGGTAAACAGCAAGGGGAAAGAAAAGTTCCTGGAATTGGCACTGTCCATTCAGTCCATGGGAAGGGATATGGGCTGGTTCTCACCCCGAAGCCTCAGAGGCAGGGAGGAGAGAGGTGGAACAGTGACAAAAACACAGCTATGCCCAGCAGCAGATTTAAAATTGAGGACCAAAACCATCCCAAAAGGATGAGAGAAGCCACAGCCTGCTCATGGAGGAGCAGGAAGAACGGCACATTTTTATTGCAGCACCTTAAAGGAGGAGCTGCAGTGACCCCGCTGCTCTGAGGGAGAGCAGTTCTCCAGCTTGGCTCAGCTGCTGTTCAGCTCTAATTGTGTTTCAGGAGCAAAAAAAAAGGCAGGATCTGGATGAGTGAATTATCAACTGCTTCAGTAGCATTGAAACACCACACTGCTCAGGAATCCCAGGAAAGTTAAATTTCCAAAACAGTGAGGATGGGGCTGGGCATCTTGTTGATGATTTCAAGTTGAAGAGAAGTCACGTGGCCAGGACACACCACTAAATTCCTGTATGGAAATCTGATTAAACTTTAATCCTTATGCAAATAGTGGAAGACTGATTTTTCAAACTGAATTTTATTTTCCAAACCATATTGGATGTTTAAAGGTGAAGCAGTTGGCAGTGTCTTGGTTCCCAGTGACAGACACAATTCTGAAGCTAAGCAAGATAAAATTTAAAAATAAAAGCACATATTCCCTATATACACTTTAAATGCAATTAAGCTTCACCTCTTGTAAACACCCCATTGTTAGCCAGATAAAGGGCAGACAATCACAGCATAATCTGATGGAATTCAGATAAACCAAGACAAAGGGAGGCATCAGCATGATAACAGAAGCATTTCAATTCATCACACTGCAAAACCAGTCCTAAGGAGGAGCAAGGAAAACTCAAGGTCACCATGCAAAAGCCAAATTCAAAAATACAAACAAACAAAAAAAAAACCAACCCCAAATCAGATCTCTTTTCTCCCCCAGCTCAGCAAGGGAGAGGTTTCCAACAAAATAATCCAGAGAGAGCACCCAGTGCTGCCACTGCCATTGTTCCAGCTGTGGCTGCGTGGGTGGAGAGAGGATCCACTGCCGGGATCCATCCTGGAAAACCCAAATATCCCCCAATTCCCACTAATCCTGGCTATAAACTGAAGTGTTAAACAGCGGAACGATGCACAGCCCCGCGGGGGTTTCTCTCAGAGGTGCAGCAGAGTCACTTTGTGGGCAGCAGGACAATCTGTTCCACAGGAGAAACGCGCAGGAAAAACAGGGAGTCCCGAAACTCGGGATAGGGGAAACAGATCCCACCCCGACACAAAGTATCCCCTGGAAGCAGGACTGTCTTTGAATAAAGGTTAACACTTCATGGACTCAGACACAATTTGTTTCTTCTGAGCCAGTCATGCTCAGAAAGTGGCTCCTCACAATTAATTTCTTTTAGGTTACAGAACGTAAGAAATATCAATGCATGTGGAAATAATCACCAGAAAGACAAATAAAGAGTCCTAATTAAAACAACAAAATTCAAAACCACAGGGGAGCTCTTTGCAGGGCACTGGACAAAAGGAGGAAGGAACATGAAGAACCAGAGCTTTATGGTACTGGCTGCCCCTACCAACATTATTTTATGGACTTAGCAAGAAACTCTAGAAACATGCAAGCTTTTTATTTATTTATTTCTATTTTAATTAATACATTTGAACATCCACCAATTCTTTAAGTTTCTAGAGCCTGGCTGCCAGTGCACAACCTCAGCTTAGGAGGAAGATTCCAAACCTTACCATAAACCATTAAAAAAAAGGGTGTGTGTGTATATATATATATCTATATATTGTTTTTTCCCACCCTTTCTCTAAGTCCTTCTCTAATCTTCTCAATAACTCACCTCACAGCCAAAAATCCTAATCAAGCAAAACATCTACCACGTATCACTTTGGGGTAAATAGGCAAATTATCTTTACAATTCAGTCAAGGACACAGTAACAGAATCAGGCTGGTGGTTTCCTGCCTGCTAACGGAGAGTTCATCCTATTTTTATTTGCAGACTATTTTAGGTAGCTCAGAAGATCACTGGTAATTTGTGCAGAGCATCTCACGACTGAAATATAAAAAAAAATCCCTACACCTCAACACTTTGAAATTTTATTCTGCAAGAACAGAGAATCAGAGACGTCCTTAAGGTCAGATATAGAAAAAAAATAGCTGATGGTAAAGTCAGCATTGATAACTCCTCTTTTTTGTACTTTTACCACTACCACCATGTATTGTTGCACATATTTTTATTCAGAAAATTCTGAAAACAAAATCTTAATTCTCAAAAAACCTCTTTTTCTTGTCTTACCCTGAACATCAAGTTGCTCCACTAAAATTTCTAATTAATTTCATTGAAGTCCTAATCACAGACTTTAAGTACCAATAATCCAGTTTCCAACTGATCTCTGAATACAGATATGAAGTGCTATCAGAACAAACAGTCTTTATGACTTTTGATCTAAACACACCAGAATTCAGTTAGATTGAGATGCAATCCTGAAAGCAACTTTAAAAACAAATAAAAAACAAAAACCAAGAAAGAGACTCCTTGGGAATAATGCTATTTGAAGCAACCTTCAGTCCTCATCTACACTCCATTAAAATATATTTGTATAAAACCATTTGATTCCCCCATGCTCCCTCTTCACTCTAATCATACAAAACAAAGATGTTTTCATTTCAGAGACAAAGGATTATGATTTTATGGGGGGAAAAAACCAGAAGCTGCTGCAGACAAATTCAATACAATTTATACTTCTACCTTTTTAAGAATAACTGAGGGTAGGAGGGGAAACCACACTAAAATTCACATATACAGGAGGCTTCCATTAGCAAACCTGAAAATATCTTCTTGATAAAAAGGTAATTAGGTCTGGTTTTGTCTCCACATTAGGACTTCTGTAGAGCTTTAGATCTTCAAAGTGCTTCCCAAACATTGGCTGCATTAGGGCCCCACTAATCCACGCTCAAATCACCTCCCCCTGACACCGACAGCACCAGCACAAGGAAGGCTCCAAGTAAAAGCACATTTTAATAGCAAATAATAATAAAAAAAGCACCCAAATGTTTCAGCTGAAAGAGAAACTGTTTGTTTTATGTAATTACTATCTCCTGTTTTCCTAGATTGTCTTTGTGAATTACTTCGGAGTTGAAGTGGGAGCACCTTACGCTGCCAAAGCACTGCTAACCCAACCAAAATATTTACTGAATCCTTGTAAACTGCACACTCTCACTGCCACTCCCTGCACCAGGGACACGGACACTGCAGAGGGGAATTTCTCTCCCAGGACTAAAGCTCGTCCCAGCTCTGATCCCCCCATTTCCCTTCAGTGGGGCAGAGCACATATTGTTTAGGAGCACACATCAGCTGAAGTAAGGCTCTCATTCATTAATTAATTAATTAGCACCATTATTTCAGTCTGTTATAAAATGACTGCCAAAAATTGGTGCATCTTGGCCAGTGCCCAGCATCCTTGGGGCATTTCCCCCAGGAATCAACACCAGGACTGGCTGGCAATCATTGCCAGATCGAGAAGTAAAATACTCTGTTCCTGTGGGAAGATGACCATGGGAACTGGGGAAAAGGGAGCCAAACAGGGGGATGAGGTAGAAATGCAGGCTAAAAAGCCCAAAAGCAGCAGCCACAGACCCGAGAGTTCCCAACTGTGGCAGCTCGGCCACCGAAGAGAAGCTTCTCCAAAGAGTTCTCCTTCACCACAGACGAGTTCTGGGTGCCACTTAAATAAACCCAAAGCATCAAAGAACCTCCTCTTGAAAATATGACAGTTCCCCCTTCTGTAGTAAATTCTTGGGCTGGAGAACACAGTCGTACAATTAAATAGAAATAAAAATTTAAATAGGTCTAAAGTGACAGACACAGCCCCCCCCCCATGAAGCCCTAAGACCCTTCCTGTTTGTTTTTTATTTTCTTTTCCCTCTAACCAAGCTGGAATACCACAGAACAGTTCTTTGGGACTCTCCACACTTCCAGGTGCAGCTGGAACTCTGCAGGTACCGAGGAGAAGCTTTTTCTCTACCTCCTTTCCCACCTCTGCTGCTCCCAAAGCCCGTCCTATTTCAAACGTGGCATCTTCAATTCCCACTCACCACAATCCTGAATTGCCAAACCCCACAACCTTAATTCTGACTACAAAGGAGCAGGAAATTCAGCCTGCTTGTGCTGTGATCAGCAAAATAGGAAATAAGTAAAATACTAACACCAGTGCAAAGAACCTCAGCCAATGCACAGCTCCGTTTTCGAGGGAGCTGCACATTCTGTATCACAAATGAAGTATCCAGAGCTGGAATTCCAGCTGCTGCTCCCACTCTGGACAAAGCCATGGAGCTGAGATGTTCTTCCAAGCATCCCTGAGTAACTCCCCGTGGCCAGGAAGGGAAATACAGCAGAAAGCTGATTTTGATGGTAACACAAAGCAGAAAAACATAGCTAATAGCAAAGCAGAAAAAACCCTTCCAGTTCAAAGCACATCATTAATGGCTCCTGTCAAAAGGCTCTCCAAAGCATTCTTCGTGGCTGAGGATGTTTTGATTTCACTTAGACCTGAGAGTTAAAAATATTTATTTATTCCATAACTGAGTTACATGCACTAAAACAAACATAAACATAGCAAGCAACCTGTACTCCACAATAAGCCATGATTGCCTTAGACTGCCACATTTTAAATTAACTTCATTATTAATGGGCTTAGCTTCATCCCAATAAAACCAATTTTGTAAACCCAACACACTAAAACTCCAGCATGATATTTTAAAATGAAACAAACTGATTTTTTTTTCAGAATGCAGCTACAAGTTTATATATACACACGAACGTATCTATTTTTTCAGATGCAATTATAAACAACAACAGAAAAAACAGTTTGCTCACGTTCCTGTATTTCAGAACTTAAATGAGACTAATAAACCTGTCACCTTGTGTTTTAGCATCCTTTAATTTGAGGCTGCAAATCTCAATTATCTGAACTTGAGCTTTCACAGGGAAATAAACGTGTGCTATAAAGAATAAGGATCCAGAATATATTTGGGAAAGGGATAATAGCTAAACATCCCTGTGTTCCAAAGCCTGGGGAACAGCTTTCCCTCTATTGCTCTTTCCCATCCTGAAACATTTACAAACATCTTGTTAAATCATATTTCTCCAAAGTTCAAAATGGAAATGCATTATAAAATTGTCATTTAACAAAATCTGAAGTATCTGTATGGCTTTTGTATTATTTTATTGTTCGGTGAACAAAAAGAGCAGATTTGTGGTTGAAAGCTAAAAACCAAGAGCCACATCATTTTTTCCTTTTCTCCTGATGAACCAACTACCAGTGTAATTTAAGCGAAATAAGAGAAAACTGCTTTGTGATGTAAAGTGCTAAATTTGTCTGCTTGTAGTCTCTGTAGCAACCCAATATTCCAAAGAGACAATCATGTGATCAATGCTCTCAGCTCCTGCTGTTTATCCTGCACTGTCCTACTTACAGCAGCTCTCAATTCCAGCTGTCTACAGCAAAAGGAAAAACATCACCTGCTCTCCTGCCGGGACATGATGCCAGAACAGCCTCATTAGAGCTGCTGTAAAAAAATGTTGACATTGTTTGATTTAAAGATTAACATAGGAAGGAAATTTACACTGCAAAGTGTTGAGCAGCCTTAATGGAAAATATTCCAGCACTATCAGGGAAGAGCCACTTGGTTTCAGACTAAATAGACAGAAATAAACCCAAAACCTGTGGGTGAACCTTGTTTTGGTGGTTAACTCTCTCAAGTATGAAGGAATTTTTGAGCTTTAGCATCCAGAAATCTTGTTCTGTTCCTTAACAATAATAAATAATAAAAATAACAGCATCCCAGGGGATCGAGAAGTAAAATACTCTGTTCCCGTGGAAAGACCATGGGAACTGGGAAAAAGGGAGTCAGACAGGGGGATGAGGCAGAAATGGGTTAAAAAAGCCCAAAAGCAGCATTGCCTTTGTCTTCAGGGCAGTGAAGAGCGGACAGGCAAGAGCTGACCCCATCCACGCTGTTCAGTGGCAATGCAGACATTTCTCATGGCACAGCAGGACCAGTCCCAGGGCCCAAATCAAAAAAATACCCCAAACACACATTGCAGCCGTGGCCATTCCAGTTCCAGACTGCAGGGCTTCCACCAGGCTTGCGCCAAACTCAGGAATCACATCCACAGCTCCACCTCTTCCTCATGGCAAGATGAGGTAGAGAAAAAAAAAAACCAAACAAACCTCTCTCCAGAACTGTGATAAGCACACCTTCCAAACAAGATAACTACATGGACAAAGGTTTAAAATAAAACCCAGTCAGTATCTATTTTTCAGCAGTCATTTCCCATGAAGTTCTATACTTATTATTTGCATCAGGGAGTTAAAATAGTATTTTATGGGGAAAAAAATGTAAAAGAATGGTGGCCTGCTGTTCTAAAATCCTGCACCCAGACTTGTGGTAAACAGCAGTACTCTGAAACCTGTGTAGCAAGTTATGATAACCTTATCACTTATGAATTTTCAAGTGGCTTTTGGGGTGGTTTTCTGTGTTTTTTATTTGTTTTGGGTGTGTGGTGTTTTCCTCTGGTGCTTTTTCACTTTTTTTTAAGTGAACTCATCAGACACGAGTTCTGCTTTGCCACCCACTGCCATTGGCTGCATTATTTCCCAATTACAACGGGTGGAAACAAAAAAGCAACCATACAAGCAATATAGCAGCTTTTAGCATTCTAGACTTTCAGTTGTCTATCAGATCCACCCACAGATTCAGGATTACTCAATTGTTTGCTTACTGCTATTTCAATTGTGCTAAAGTTTAGCAAGTTGTAATTATTACCAAAAGCTTCAAGAGATGCCCCTCACGTAAACACTTGGTACTTGTGCTTCATTAGGAGTGTCATATTTAATCTATTTAAATCCTATCTAAGATAGTATTTAACCTGACAGGTTTCCTAATCATATTTATTTATTCCAGGTACACATCACTAATGACTAAGAGGAACAGTCTCATCCAAAGGCAGTGCAACCAGACAGTGGCATGAAGCAGGTCAGTCTCCATCTCACACTTATGAAGGGAATTTGGAATAAACCATACACAGCCATATTCCTGAGAGTGGCAATAACAACACAACTGGTTGGAAAGCAGAAAAGAGAATGACATTCCTATCTGGCAAACTTTTAATTAATGTGCAGTCATTTAAACCATGTTATTGAGCTTCTCCAAGTGACCAAAACAGGTTGTGAAAAAATACAGACAATGATTTTTTTTTTTGCTTAGTTACAGCAAAGACCTTTAGCAAAATCCTCTCTTTAGTTTTTTATTCATCTGGAAAACTGAAATCACCTACTTAAAAATGGGCAACAAGCCCCCAGCACATATGCCCCCCTTCAGGGAGCTGGCTGCTCCATCCCTGCCCACTCTACAAACAGGAGTGGAACCAGTAGAACTGAAACCCTCCGAGAGTTTCCTCAGGCCAGGTAATCGTGACCTGTTCTGAGAGATCCGATTTCAGCCCTATCCGAGTGTCTCACTTTCCTCAGCGCTGGTTTTGGGCCGGGGAGCAGCAGGGGAGAGCAGCTCACGGTTGTTACCTCGCAGCACAACACAAACAGCTGAGAGCTTACTGCTCCCACAGCACAAATAGTAAGAGATATCATATAATAGAGGTTAGTTTAATAAGTTAGTTTGTTTGGGAGTCACATCATTAAACACTGAACACTTAAAACTATCTCATTCTGACTTCCCGGGTCATCTGCTCACACGCCACACCAGAATCCATTATAAACCATTGGGACTGCCCTTTTAAAATCAACATGTGTGATAACGTGGAGGGTTTTTTAATACAACCTTAAACAAGGAGGAAAAAAACCACCAGAGCAACAGACAGAAGCCAGAGCTGCTGGAGGAGCTGCTATCACAGCCCAACCCCTATTAGAAATCACAGCCTCCACCACCGACTATTGTTGGGAGAGCAGAGCACAGAAAATCTCCCCTTCTGGAAGCACATGCTTTTTGACAGAACTGGGAAAAATCCAGATGGGATCAGCTTCAAATGAAAGAAACAGCTCCATTTGCACATCCTTCAAAGGGACAGAGCAGGGCTGAGGTCCTGCAGGTCGCTCAGCCACAGCTCCAGAAAGCCCAGGGGAAGGAGTCACCTCCACACCAAGGGCACTGACTACTCCACTTCCAGTCACATTCCTTGAAACTAAAGATTTCCAGCAAGCACAGCCAACCTGATTGAAATCTGCAGCTGTGAAGCACAGGGAACAAGTCTCTAGAGTGACTGGCCAAGCCCCAAAGTGCAGGGTGAGATAAATTATGATCCAAAGCACACTGGAAGCAAACTCCACATCCTCAGGATACCAAATTACCTCAGATTACACAGGCACAGGAATTCCTTCACTGGGTTTCTGAACCTTAATGCAAAGAACAGTCCCAAAGACAGCAGAGTAATATGGGATGAAAGACAAAAATAAAGCTTCCAAACTGATTCTTAAGGTATGTGCATCAATACTCACAAACACAAGAGGGGCTTTTGGGGGTTTAGTTTGGTTTTTAATTAAGTCAGCCACATCTACAAAAAAAATTATAAACTTTGTATAGGTCTGGCTGATTAAATGGATCCTAAGGAATGAGAAATATGCAGAAGTTGTATCAAGGTTTGGTGTTTGTTAGTTCTAGACCAGCTGTCTGGTAGGAAATGCATCAGCACCCCAGGTGCAATGTTCAGAGCTTTTTCCAGGCTGGCTGCAAGTCCCTTTATGTGGGGTTTGCTGCAGGTCACTTTTAACTTTTGCCATGAGAGAAATGTTCCTTTCACCACGAGAGCATCCCAGACTTTGGAGCTACAGAGGGGGCATCACAAAGCCCCCATGGCAGTGATTGGGTTTGTCCCAAAAGCCTGACCTGACACCTCTGAAGAGCCCAACATTCCAGAGAGCAGAGATTATCCCAATTCTAGATCCTCCTAGAAGGGATGAGCCAAATTTGCCACGACAATACACATCTGTTAACCATTCCCCCAACTTCATTTCATAAAAGCCAGTGCTCAGAGCATCACATGGTATCGAGCTATCTGGTAGGAAATACTGAAATTTCTCAACAATAAAATATCTTACACAGATCTGTCAAAGCTTTTTCCATATTTTTCCAGTGGTTCTGGGCTACATATGATGAAATTATGTGAGTAAGCACACAATTCCTTCAGTTATTTTCATCGAGCACGCTGACATTCTGACCTTCTTTAAAAAAGAAGCAGAGCCTCCAAATTAAACAAACACTACTATTTTATTTTAAAAGCTTTCATCAGCTTTTCCAGCTGCTCTAGAGAGCTTTATAGAATTACTCTAAGAGAATCCATGACATAACTAATGCTAGTTTAAAATGGCAATTTGGTAAACCAGTTCCTCAAAGGAGGAAAGGCCAGACTGTGCCAACACGATATTGGCCAAAACAGTTAAAAGTAAACTCTTTGCTATTGATTTATAGCAACAACACACAGAAAAAAATGGATGGACAAGGACACCCCAGAGAGGAAACATTTGCCCTGACCAGGGTGGAGAAAGAAATGCTTGGAACTAAAGGACAAGTTTATACATAAATTAAAAGCAGCAGTTCACAACCACTAATAGAAACACACACAAACATGTGCTTCTGCTTCTTTTGCTCCAAAACAGCTAATTTCTTTCAAGTTTAAATTTATTGCAGAAGATGCCAACAATGGCCAACTCCACACCCAAAAAGCAAAGCCACTGATCTCCAAATTTCCTCCATGCAAGATTTAACACATGCATAGACACACACACACACAAAATGCCACACACAAAAACCCATCATCTAAGCTTTAAATTACTTCGGATTTTAAAAGCTGATTTGGGAACAGCGATTAAACTTGTTCCAGCTAACCTAGTTTTTATTCATTTCATTATTTATTGCTAGGCAACATAGACCGTGTCAAACCACGTTAGAACCATGAGAAGAAGTCCTTCCCATTTAGATCAAAAATTCTCTCCTCGCCCTCCTCTCCCTCAGTGTGGAGGCCACATGGATTCCTTTAACACCAGCATTCCCAGACACCACCCTCTTTCTGACCAGGAGCTGACATTCCAAGCTCTCAGCATCTCCCTTAGGATGCAATTTATCCAAAGCTCAGGTGGGACCTGCAAAGAGCTCTCTACCATGAGTCTTTCTTGGTGTCTGCATGCAGAATTAGTCCCAGCCACCTGCAGGTATCTCCTCATTCAGGTATCTTTTTCTTCCTTTCTAGAAGACTCTACCTTCTTTCCCAACAGCCCCATGATCCATGGTCTGGATATGGGTACCAGCACAGAAGAGACAGCAAGTAATGCTAAATGTGGCAAACTTTCATCATAAGCAAGCTCTGAAGAACTCCAAAAAGGCAGAAAAACAAGAAAGAGCAGAGATCCAGACTCACGAACAAATCACACACAGGATTCTCTTAATTACACCTTTCTTCTAGCACAAAGAGTAAACCCTCCAACTTCTTCAATAAAGCCAAATAAAGCCTCCTACCTTTTGTTGATGGGTTTCTCATCTTTCTCGTAGGGCTTGACGAACCATTTCCCGATGCGCACGAAGTTTCGGTTCATCAGGCACCGCTCCAGCAGGTTGTGCACGGCTTTGAAGAGCAGAGTGCGGCACTCGTAGGAGAGCCCGTTCTCCCAAACCCCATCTTCCTCTTCTGCAAGGCACAGGAAAAACTCAAATCAGCCTTAATTCCATCCCATTATTTCAGACCTATCACAATACCCTTTTCTCTCCCTTTTTAGATAAGATATTCACGGCATAACACGCAACCAAGACCAGCCTGGAATGTTCAGATAACTCTACTTACCTTATAATAGAACTGCTAAAAGTGATCAGCTATAAAAATATCTCATCCCCCACAAGGAAAGAAGATTCAACAGATATTTGTACACAAAAGGAAACAAGTAGCACCAGCACGTTATGTATTTCAGCCTGCGAGAGCACTGTGTGCTATCTGTGAGGTGCCTCGTGTTTGGGGTAGTCTGGATTACTCATCCTGCAAAGTTAGGTGACAATCAGGCTTAAAAACAAATTTACCAAAGTCAGACTTCTAATGTATCCTGGTGTCTTCACTGACTGAGGAAAGCCAGGAACAAAAGTCAGCAATCAGCTGACCCACAATGTTCAACAATTTGCTACAGATGACGAGAAATACTCAGATTCAGATAATTGGTAAGAGCAACCTGATTCTCCCCAGAACACTCAACTGTCATTTTTCTTTTTAATTCAACATAAAATAATGAAGGTATTTAAGCAGTCTAGTGCTGCTTTCTGGTGCAAACAGAAGAGAAAAACCAGCAAGCAGCGAGACAAAGCCCAGTTCCTACCGATGGGATTCTGAAGTCAAACACTGACATCTTCTGTGCCCCACAAATCAAACACAGGCATGGAACACAACATGCACAGGCCAAGCTGATTTGCCAAATGGAAAAGCAAGATTTATGACAAGAAACTGCAACCTCTTCCACCACTGGCTCCTCCTCAGTGTTTGGACAGGGTCTAGAAGCCCTCAAAGCACAAGCACAGCTCCAAAGAGCTGCACTGGCACTACAGTTCCCTTACCCAGGTAAAACAAGGGACATCTGAAAGTTCCTGGGGTATCTCCCAGGATATTTCTGATATTATTCATCCCCAGCAACACTAACAAGGAGAGTAATACGACACAGCTTGAGATACTGTCCTTAAATCACTGGCAATCAGGTTTTCAGCCTTTATGGCTCTAACTCCTCGTATTTTGCAGTTTACATCTATCCCAAAGGATCTGCTCCCGGTCTCCTTGGACTAACCTAGCAGAGTTACTCTTCAAATGCCATTGCCTTTATACTCCAGGCAGCAGCAGAGACGAGAAGTTTGTCTGACATAGATAAGGAGACGTATTTTTACTCCAGTCTCTGGATAGTCTTGGAATAATTTAGGTCGGAGGGGACCTGTGGAGGTCGTTGCTCCAACCTCCACACAGAGCCCAACGTGAGAACAGGTTGTTCATCTGTCACATTCCCTGTCCCTGCACATCTCCAGGGACTGGGGCTCGACTCCAGCTCTGCCAGCAGTGCCCTGCTGCTCACCTCTCCTTCTCTGAGCATTTTGGTTCCACTGCTTTGCTCCACGGGCAGAAAAACCTCAGCAATGCAGCCAAGTCCTTGCATTTAAACACCCCTTGGAAATCAGCCCCTTCACCTTTCTCTGGAAGCCACTTGCAAGCTTAAAAGGTTGCAATATTATTAACTAAATTCTCAATATCCTTAAATTAAAGAGCATCTAGAAAACCAGACACCTAAGAGTTTTATTTTGGAAAAAAACCTTACAGATCATTACAATAAACAATGCTTAAGACAGGGATGACAGAGAAGGGAATTTCAATGCTATAGGAACCAGAACGTGGTGACCATGTTTGTATTTTGCTATATTGCACACAGGGAAAAGTGCATTTCCACACAAGAGCAGGACTGGGAGTAAAAGAAAGTTACTCCCAGTAACTCTGAGGGACAGAACAAGAGTAAACATACCTGCCCCATCATTTAGAAAAGAGGAGGTGTGCATCATTACAGATGAATCATTCCATGAAATAATTTTCTGGGAAAGACACGGGAAAACAAGGAGCAGCATTTCCCAAAGCAGAGACCTCACCACAAGTTTCCCACCCCACCACCCTGCTCCAGCGCCGGAGCTGAGCAAAAACTTGTTTTTAAAAACTGCAAAGCTACAAGCTAACACAGTAACTCACTGAAGAACCACCGTACACCACTCTTGTAACAAAAAGCAACAAAAGTCCAAAGTCAAAGGGTGTGAAGTGCCGGTGCCAAGCGCAGGGGTTGTTCCCCACTGCAGCTCTGGTGGATGCCCAGGCACAGCCCTGTGCCACGGGCAGCAGCTCTGCCCCAGAGCGGGGCCACAAAGCAGCTCAGCAGAGCAAACATTAACCACAGAGCCCCGTGATGTTGGACTTTACCTGCGCCATAAACCCCACACCATCTCAAAGGTTACACGCTGCGGCTGTGCACGGCTCCTGTCATTGCAAGGAATCGCTCCAAGCACATCCCCTGCATCCACGGCCTGCCAGAACAGGGAATGCAAGGAGCTCATTCCAGTTTTATGCCTAATTTTGTTCTGGCATATTAGTGGAGCAATGCCACGGAAGATGCTGGAATTGCAGAGATACTGAAGTAACACAGATCTTGTGTTTTGCTGGTCACACTGTGGCACAGAGCAGACGTTTCCATGCTCTGCAGCCAGGTTCAGTTACCATGATCAGCTGTGCTCACCACCAGGTTGTGAGCAAGAACTTGCCACAGGATGTAATTCTTGAAATCTCTTCTACCTCAGATTATTGCTGAACCAGAGAGCTCTTAGCTGAGTGAGTTACGTGGGGAAAGGGAAGTGTCAGGCACGAGACGGAAATCACAATAAAAACTCCAAACTCTGCCCTCCAGGACCCAAACCCAGACCACCTGCTCTGACTGAGGAGCACCTTGCCAGGAAGGGAAGGTAAAAGAAGCTGTCAGTTCAAGAAACCCTCATTTCAGAACATTATTCAAATTCATGCAACAAAGCCAGCAGTAAGTGTTCTCTGACTTTCTGAAGTCTATTTAGGCATTCCCCTTCCCCCATTTTTAGTGGTGGAGAGAAGCAAACATGACATCTGCTCACATCTGCCAACTATTTTTCTTCTTAATTCAAATTGTTGTTTCTCGACATGAGAAAACCCCTCCCACTTAATAGAAAATTGTACCCAGCAAACCATTCATTAAAAGAGGGGGAGAGGAAGGGGCACTTTTGTCTTCTAATCTTTCTTAAAACAAGAAATTCTAATGTCCAATCTGATAAATGCTAACAAACCAAAATAAGTTGCTGACTCATTTTCAAAAGGTGCTAAGCCACAATTTCACTTTGGACAAGTGTTATCCACAAAAGAGCTCTGGCAACCTGAAGGTTACAAGTGCTTTATTTTTGATGAGTTCTCTCAGCTGTCCAAAGCACTCAACTCTTCCCCAACACATTTATTTTAATGTCAATCCATTAAACAATTTATACCCATATCCCACTGCTCCCTCTCTCTTTGCATCACATGTTAGACAGAGTTTTCCTCAAATGAAGCTAAAAATTATCAGGGAATGAAGAATTCATGGAAACAATAGCCAGGAAAAAGCAACTTGCTTATTACACATAAATACATGTTTTCAGTCAGCACCTTCTTGATTTTACCAATTTTATTGGAGGCCACTTGCCTTCATTCTCCTTTCCATTCTTCCTACAGTTCACCTGAACCAGTAAAGTTCATTTTTACTGATTATGCCCTTCTGTCTGTGTGGTGCTCTTGGAGAAGTAAAGAAAAAATTTGGAGGAAATTCAGAATACAAAACTCTTGCAATTTTTAGTGAATTCTGAAAAAGGAGTATCTTTAAACCTTATCATTTAATTCATGGCAGTTTTTTAAGCCTATTGTTACTCCCAGATCTTCAGCAAAATGTATGAATCAAGGATTTCTAAGAAGTAATAAATACTATATATATAATGACAAATCTATATTGCAACAGATAAATACATAGACTTGAAAATGTCATTTTTTACAAGACTTTTAAGAACATGGATCTCCCTCCTTCCTCTAACACACAGAACACCAGTAAACACCAGTTCTTGCACAGGCTGAGTGCTTACCACACCATCCAAAACATCTTCCCAATGCTCAATGAACCTCCAAAACAAACTATGCAAAGAAACAAAGCCTCCACTTTGGACTACAATTCCCCCCAGTTACTTCAATTACACAGGGGGAGAATCCATTCTTTCATATCATGGCTGAGATGTGTCTTTTGGAAGCATTTCTTACCTCACAGGCTCCCTTTCTGCTGTGCCAGTTGCAGAAACACTGACACAAACCTGATTTATACAATTAAACTTCCTATAGAAGCCTCAGATTACAAGGGAAGTAAACAAGCAAAGTCATGTGAAATTGCTGCTGTACACAATATTGCAGTGATATCACAGAAATACTGTGAGCACAAGTTTTCTATTTAAAAACCAGATTTTTGAATTAAAACACTTTAAATTGCTCACAGTGAGAATTACCCAGCAAAGCTACTGAACTACTGTTTCTACATCCCTTCTGAAACAAGTGAAAAGCAACAGATTTTGCAGGAAAAAAGGAAATCAGTACAATTTAAAAATATCAATTTAAGGATCTGAGTAAGTTTGTTCCTAACAGAGTTGTATCTGTTATCTACAGTCACTGAACAGAATCTAAACACAAGACTCTGGATACCCAAACTGCCCAAAACACCACAGTGAGAACATTCAGCATCGTTCCAGGTTTTTGTGCTGCTTGCCCTTTACCATTATCACACAGAGAGGTTTCATGGTCTCTACCCAGCAGAATATTTTCTATTTACTGACAATTTGAAAGTAGAACCCTCTGTGTGTTTTAGGCCAGGGCTGTTTATGAGGATAACAAAGTAACTGCTCTCCCTCACTCTTGGGTGGGTGTAAGTTTGGCTGCTCTGGGCTACAAAGCCACAGGAAAAACTGAAAAACTTCCCAGCTAAATGATCCAAAGTCCTCCTCCTGCACTGGGTAATTCCATATGCAGGTAGGTGTAACAGTGCAAGTAAAATATTTCACAGTTGTGATTTATCCAGGTCGTGATCCATGTGACATTGCACACACAACCAACACCATGCCAAACCCCCACTGCCTGTGACAAAGCATTTTTCACCTGACTCCACACATATTTCACGTGCACAAGGAAAAAAAGAGGGGAAAAGTTAAATCTTGGTCACCTTTGAGCTCCCAGCAAGTCACAGAAGTTTGATAAAACTGCTTCAGTAATTTTTGCATAATGCTTATCAGCAGTTTTGCTTAAGTGGCTACATCCCTAACATGGAGGACTAAAGAAATGCTGAAGCATCAATGCAGCAAGAACACTTGGAAAGCCTCTCCTGACTGACACAGAACACACAGATCCTGCCCAGACAAGGGGCTGCAGCTCACCGTGCTCACATCAGGTGCAGAATGTTTGAAAAACCATCCTTTCCTTTTTTTTTTTTTCTTTTTTTTTTTTTTTCCCAAGGAGTTAAATTATCTTAGGGAGCAATTCTTATTTTAAAAAGGCATCACTGGCTGAACTCTTTTCCAAGCTGCCTTTGCCAACTCCTTGCAGCTGGCAGGGTTTGGAATGATCACTGGCTCACCCTCTGGTTTCCATTGTCCTGGAGTAATGAGACACTCAGTGCTGACCTCAGCACAATCCACCCAACTCACGGAATTTTGGGGACAGGGATTTGATCTATAACGCACATGCAACAAGAACTACACAACACATATTTGTCTTTGCTGCCATGGCTGTTTGTACCACACAGACAAGCATCAGGATTCTTCCAAGCTCTCCTCCAACCAGCGTTATTTTTATACATTTCCCCCTCGCAGGAGCATGAGCAAGATAGTTCAGCCAACAAAAACTGATTATCTTGATCTATGACAGACAACTCTTTAATTTTTAAAGTAAATTAACCAAATTTAATAGACACCAGAATGAAAAAGATGCATCTTGCAGCTCACCATTTAAAAGATGCAATTTGAAGGTCAAAGCCATATAGCAGCATTCCCCTATCCCAGCATTAATCAAATTGTAACCATTTCCTTGGGACTCTGTCTTGTACATAATTCATACCCGACTGTTCTCAGGTTTAAAATCATCTACTGCCAATTTGAAAAAAAATAATCCCAGTGTAGAGGTAGCCACATGAAAATAAGAAAGAACCTTTCTAATAAAATAACTGCTGATCAGAGCAGTGAGAGACCATTGCCTTCTGAAATTGGAAGAGATGTCCTACTTTAAGGTTTGAGTTGCAAGAATTACTATAATCAAGCCTCACTGTCAGAACAAAAACATAACCTTTGAGGTTGTTAGAGGCTAAAATAACATTTCACTAACTTCTGTCTGCCTCTAGCTACGCTGGGTTGGAAACAGAGCTCTGTTTTTCGGCAGTGTGTGCAGTAAGTAGGTTCCTAGGGAAGGGAAAAAAAATAAATGATTGAGTGAAGTCAATATTCCTGATCAATCAGCATCTCTGAACAAGTCTCCTTTTGACATGCCCCCAGGCAACAACAATCCCTGACCATCAACAAGACACTTATCCAAGGCTTGCAATGAGAACTCCGGCACAGCCGGCAGCGGGATGCAAACGTGACTCCGGGGCAGAGCGAACTTCTAGAACGTACAGCTGAAGAGAGAGGTAGCCTTTATCTTTTCACTCTGATATGCACAGATGTACATTCACAGCACTGTACATCCCCTCCTGAAGGGGTCTTGGGGAGGGGACAGGAGGGCTCTGGAAGGCTGGCACATTTCAAATCCCCCAGAGCTGATACCCAAGATGGGTTCCAGTCCCCGAACACCCATTGCTGGCTGAAACTACAGATCACCAAAAACGTCAGAAACTGTCCAAATACCAACCTCTCCTGAACAGGCAGAGCTTCACACCAAAGGGAGCCAGAATCAAGAGTTACTAACGTGGCTCTGACAGATTTCTAACCAGGGCTCTCTCAAGGGCCACTTCCCCAGGAGAAATCTGTCCATAGGCACTAAAGGACAGACAGACTTCTCCCAGATTCCTCCAGGACAATCCTTCACCTATCCAGCACCAACTTCTAAATGAGGCAGCACCTCAACCTCCAGCAGCAAACAATTTCCAATCAATTTTGCAGGTAACAAGCCTGTGCTAAGAAGTCATTTATCATTCCCATTGAAAATGTAACAAGCAATCACTGGGAGAACAAGGCAGTGTGAATTACCAGGAGAAATTGTCCACCGATGAAAAAATCCATTAGGCTACGACAAAGGTCAGATAACATTGTTTGGGTTCAGCCATAATTCTCTCTTCTATGAGATCCACGTTAAGATTTTGTGGAACAGCAAAGAGAAAAAGTGCAGGTGTGGGCATCCCTCAGCCACCTCCTCTGCAATCCAGCTGGTGAGGATCTGTACCAACCCCTGGGCAGAGGAGCCTAACACACACTCAGGGATCAGAATGCCTCTTGTTCATTAGAAGAGGACAAAAACACTTCTGCCAAGCCCGAGGTGTCAGCCACACCCACACACAGACACAGGGACAGCCCATGGGTACCAGCACTACACAGAACACGTGTGGAGCAGCTCTGGGCAGCACAGGCACCCACCCAGGGTGACCTGAACAAAGAAAACACCCACAGACCTGGCTGGGAGACTCTAATCCTCCACTATCTCTGCCTTATAGCCTAAGAGAGGTTAAGAGTTGCTAAGTCCCTGGGATGATACCTGCTTATCCACCTGTGCAAAAGGGTAATTCTGTACAAGCACAAACAAGATGCTGATCTAAAACTCCAGCTACAAACCACTGCTCTTTTCAAAAGGTCCCTCCGTGCTAAGTCACCAGCAGACAGATGCAACAGCAGGCAAAGAAAGTTGCTCAAACAAAGAATTTTAGTGGTCAGGTAGCACAAAACTGCACTTTCCAAATGGCTTAAATTCCATTTGATCTCCCACTCAAATTTGTCTCGATTTAATCCCACAGCCAGGAGCACAGAAAAATTCACACAGGTCCTTCCACACAAGTGTTGGGCTTGGCTCAGGGCAGGCCCAGGCCAAAAACACCCAGCACTGGGTCTAAGTTACATCTCAGTCACACAAAGGATGTTCCCTGCAGGTCAAAACTGAGGTTATTTATAGGTCAAAATAAGGAAGCCTTAAATGCACTACAATATCAAGCAGACTCCAGTGTAAGTGCCATGTAAAATGCAAAGTTTGTAGTTCCAGGACAGACAGGAATAGGAGCAACAGCCCAATCTTTGATGTCAACCATTCAAAGAAATAAACATCATTTCAGTGCTTCAATTGTTTTTCAGATCACAGTATTTTTGTATGAAAATTCCACACGTTGTTAAATTGTTTCAAGTCAACTTCCTCAGTGGCACTTTAAACTCCTGTTTGTTCTCCAGCTTATCCACACACACAGGCTGCATTAACAATTTCTGGTTACCAGGTCACCAAACCTTGGTCTCATTTTACACTTCAGTAATCTGAATGCTGTACATTATTTGAAAGGAAATTAGAGTGATGTGTTTGTTGGGTTTCTTTTTTCCCCTAGAATTAGTTTAGTCTCACCTTTAGACTCACCCAATTTAAATATCTAACTTCGTCACCTTGCTGATAAGCAGCTGGAAACCTACATGGGGTATTGAGCTCAACAAGTAAACATTTCCAAAGGAAGATGCCAAATTTGAAGTACAACATTATTGAGAAATACAAATATTGTCAGGCTTTCAAAAGGCTGGGTTTGAAAGCAGGTTCAGAGCACCAGGAAAAGGGGAGGGGGGGGGAGAGGAATCATAAAAACTGAAGGCTTACAGATTTTTGCATGGGAACAGCTGGTTAGTTCCAGGTGCCTCCTTCTGAGGGCTTCTCACTGATGGTGTGAATTCCAACCAAAACAACTCCAAACGGTTCAAGAGCTGCCCAGATCTCTACGAGTCTTATTACATAATAAAATGAGCTTTACTATTTGAATTTGAAAATTCTAATTGCCCAACAAGAGGGATCTTATCAAAACATGTTTAAGACATCACTCGTGAATCACAGGCACAGCTTTCAGCACAGCTTTCTCATGAAGAAGCTGCCAAAACTCACAGGCTTGTGTTTTGGTTTTTTTTTTTTCAAGGAAACAAGTGGGGAGCAAAACCCTTGTTTCTTGAAAATCCAGCAGTCCCAGGTGAGCTGAGCACAGAGCTGATTGCTGCTGTAGTGATTTGGCGAGGTTACAGCGATAAATGTATCTTTTCTAGAGACAGCATTCCACCTGGTGCAGGCGTCAGAAGACAGCCCTGAGCACCAGGATGTTTCGGTGACCAAAGGAAGGTGGGACCAAGCTCCTACCTGAGAGATCATGGTGGATCAGGTCAGCAAAGTTGGGGTCATCCCCCCACCAGAAGATCCAGAGCTCCCTGCGCCCAGGCCTCTGGTCCCGGCGCCACACGCTGAGCACGTCGGCCTTGAGGCAGCGGCTGAAGCTGCTCAGGATGGGATCCTCCTCCGTGACCGGGAACAGAATGGGGGCAGACGTTGGGCCCTGCCACACGTAGCGCTTCCATTTAATCCCAGTTAGATCAGCCTGGGGGAAGGAAAACGACAGTCAGGCTGCAGGTACCCCCCAGCAAGCACGTCCTGCTACAGGTGATGGCACGGGAGGGTGAATCCCCCGGAATTTAACGGGAGCCGTGCTGGTGAGTTCTGTGTGCCTTAGGAGATAAACTGGAAGCAATCAGGCATCCTGGTTTAATAGCTCATTAAATAACTGCAGTAAAGCAAGAGCTGCTCGTTTTCACTGCAGCTTTAAGGTTACACAGAGAAAAATCAGATTTGATTTAAAGTAAGAGTGAGAGACGAGTGAGGAATGTTATTATTCACAGACGGCAACTGTCCAATCTCCTAAACACTTGCCTTAGCAAAGAACATCTTTTTCTTTTTGCTTACTTGTGCAGACACTGCCTTTTCCATCCAAGATTACTCCATGGAAATAGGTGATGCAGTAAATCACACATTCTTCCAGCCATCTACCACTTCGGAAAATTTCACAAGTCTCTCCACTGTACGAAATTCTCTGTCTCTCCCCCAGGAAGCCTCTCGTGTTCACTGATTTTACCAAGAACTATCACACTTTTCATTCCTCACACCACATTTCAAGAATTTAAATCCTAGTTTTATCATTCAATTGCATGTCAGACCTGCATCCACGTTGATTATGATCCACTAAACCCCCCTCCTAGGCAAGAATTAATTTGACTTTACACAGGGAAAGAGTTGCTACTCTGTGTAGTAATGGGAAACAGGCAATTCCCGGATTATCTCCACCACAGCACCAAGTTTTAGCACTAAGTTCTTTCACTCGAGCACAGGCACCTGAAGGCAGGTAGGGGAGGCATTGCCCCGCGTTCTGTTTGGGAAGGGAGAGCGAGGCAGGCTGGCATTGGCTAAGAAGTTACTATTTTTTGTCTTCCCAATATGACAACACACAAAAGATTACTGCAACATTTAAACCTAACATGGCAGCCTCCCCACCTTCAGCAGGAGAGCAATGTAGATGAAAGGCTGTCTGCAACAGTTGCTACTTTAGAAAGACTTTCAGATTTAAAATTGCACTTTTAATCTGGAGCTGCAGGCCTGATGCAGGCTGCAGACACGGTCAGGCCGTCCAGATCCCCCTCCATCCAAAAACATGAGTGCCACAGCTTGGCACAGGATTGTTGTAACAATCTCTAGAATCATAAATATCAGGCAGGCAGCTAAGATTAGCTCATTTGCATTAAAAGCTGATGAAACAGCTCAGCACAGCCACCAAAAAATTGCATCACAGTCCAGTTATATCCAATTTACTTTCGGTGCTACCAAAACCCAACAATGTGAACGATTTGATACTTGGGTTAAAAAAAGACGACAAAATGGTGCACATCAAAACACAAGACGGGGAGGGCATCACCAAAAGCAGAATAAAAACAAGCAGGGGAAGGGATCCGTTCGAAAGCAAGCGAGGAGGGAGGTTTCGCCTGGGATTTGTCTGGGATGTCACGAGTGGGGAGGGAGAAGAGAAACTTCCCCGAGATGTGGGGCTGGGAGGAGCGGGAGCAGCAGATCCCTTCCCCTGCGAGAAACACCACGCTCAGAGGCAGCGATGGGGAGAAAGGAGGAAAAGTTGGAAGGCACGGAAAGGGAAGGAAAAGGCGAGTCGCGGGGAGGCCACTATCCAGGAAGAAAGCGGAGGGAGGGGCGAGGCGAGACAGACAGCGATGGAGGGGAACCAGAGGGGCATGGGAGAGTTGGCTGCTCCAGGCAGGGCCTACTCCGAGGGCTCATCCAGCAGAAGCTCTGCTAAAAATGGCTGCTTTGCTTCCACTGCCCCTTCCCCCTCCCCCGGAGCTGCGAGCCCTTCCCTCGGTGGCCCCGGGCGTGTGTGCGCGCCGGGGGCCGGCACTCACCAGGCAGAAGAGGTTGGAATGGCAATCCTCCAGGCTGGCCCCGTTCGGCACGAAGCAGGAACTCATCCTCACAGCCACAACCCACACGCCATTATCCCACAGCCTCCGACAAGAAAGAAAGAGACAGACAGAGGGAGAGAGAGAGAGAGAGAGGGAGAGACAGACAGCGAGAGGGAAAGGGGGAGGGGGGCTCTGCACACGCACAAATAATAATACAATTAAATAAGGGATTTACAGACACACGCAATAGTGGCAGGGGGAATAACCCGCGAGGAGCGAGAGAGAGAGGGACGGGAGAGCGGGGGAAAAAAATATATTTAAAAAAAAAATTTTAAAAATTTTAAAGAGGAACTCAGAACGTTTTCTCGTCTTCTGGAGCTCAAACGGGGGTGTAAAGCCGCCGTGGAAGGGGAGAACAGAAAGAGGGAGGTGGTAAGTAATCCAGCGACGGGAGATTAAGATCAAAATCCTCCCTGTTCCTCTTGTCTTCTCGTTCGCATAAGGAGGGGAGGGAGAGGAGGCAAGGTGAAGGGGTAATTGATCCAACAATAAAAATGGGGTAATTAATCCAGGGGGGCTAGGGGTAAAAATCAGTTGACATCCCTCCTTTCTCTCTTCTCAGATGCCAAGCAAGAGAAGTAGGAAAAAATAAATAATCCAGCGGGGGCAATTAATCCAGAGCCCCCCCTGCTCTTCCTCCTGTTCCTTTAGTCATCAGATGAGAAAGGGGCAAATTGTGGAATGACTGGGAAGGACTGGCCGTGGGAGAGAGAAAAATCCAGGCTCGTCTCTTCGGAGTCCGAGGGCAACAGGGTGTGGGGGGGGTCAGATTCTTCTCCCCTGCTCCAAAAATATTCCAAATAAATTAAAATTCAAAATCATAAAAACAAACTTCAGGGGCCAGAAGCAAGGCCAGTCTGAAGAATTCGTAAAGGCAGAGCAAGAAAAATTTCCTGGGGTGTACCCCAAAAAAACATCTGCGGGGGCAGGGGAGCGGGGAAGGTATTCCTTGAGAGAGAAAGGCCGCAAAAGTCTCCTTAGCAGCCCAGCGGGGGATTAAATTCCCGAGTGGAAACACCCCCTCCCCAAAACGAAATACTCTTCGCAGCGAGGGCGAAACCAAAATATCCTCCGTTGGGTAAAAATTCCTTCCGTGGGGAAAGGAGGGAGGGGGAGAGGGGTGGAAGGAGGAAATTGCGGGCGACCCTCGAAGTCTCTTCGGGGAAGGATGGAGAAGTCTCCGGGAGGCCGATCCCCAGCCCTTTCGGGGGAGGAGGAGGCGGTAAATCGCAGAGCGTCTTCGGGGAGCCTGGTCCCCCCCAGCTGTCCTCGGGGGCCGGGGGACCCCGCAAAGTCTCTCCAGGGGAGCCCGGACCCCGCCGAGTCACCGCGGGCAGAGCCCCGGGCGCGGGGGGGCGGCGAGGCGGGGAGCGACCGGCTCAGCTGCGAGGCCGGTCCTTTAAAAATNAAAAAAAAAAAAAAAAAAAAAAAAAAAAAAAAAAAAAAAAAAAAAAAAAAAAAAAAAAAAAAAAAAAAAAAAAAAAAAAAAAAAAAAAAGGGGGGAGGGGGGGGGGGAGGATATAAAAAACGATCGTCTTCGGCCGGAGCGGTCTGTCCCGGGCGGGGGCCGGGGGAGCCCCGAGAGCGCTCGCTGCCCTCAGGTGCGGGTCCCCGCGGGGGCGGCGGGCGCGCGGCCCCCTCCCCGAGGCTCCCGGGCAGGGCGGGGAGGCGGCGGCCGAGCCCGGGCTCTGCTCAGCCCCAAGGGCTCGGAGCCCCGCAATTCCCGGCGCCGCCGACACACAGGGA
>VZTJ01003534.1:1084918-1133789 GCA_013397795.1 Orthonyx spaldingii
CCCCCGCCTTGCTCGTTGGGGCGGCGCCATCTAGCGGCGGCGGCGGCGGCGGCGGCGGCGGCGGGGCCGCGGGTTCGAGTCCCGCCTCCGCCTGGGCCCGCGGGTTCGAGTCCCGCGGGGCCAGCCCCGAGCGCAGGGCACGGGGTTGAGTCCGGAATTTTCCCACGAGAGAGCCTCCACAAGCTCTCTGGGCAATCTGCTCCCGTGCTCGGTCCTTGCACAAGTTCTTCCTCGTGTTCAGGTGGAGCTTCCTGGGCATCGGTTTGTGCCCGTGGCGCCACGTGCTGGTGGTTGGCATCACGGAGCAGAGCCCGGTCCATCTCTTGGCACCCCCATGTAAATATTTACACTCGGGCTCACCTTTCCCTTAGCCCCTCTGTTCCCCGGCACCAGTGCCAAGGGCGTGAGGTTGATCCCTGTGTGGGCCAGGAGAGCTGGACTCAGTGGTCCCTGTGGATGTGCTGGGGTTCTGTGCTCGCCCCAGGGCACCGCCGGTCAGCCTGGGCCAAGGGCCAGGCACAGAGTGTCCCCCAGCACAGGGAACGCTCGCCTCGGCTCCCCTTCCACAGCTTCCACCTCTTGGCAGAGGATTCCCCAAATTTGCGCCGGCGCTTTGCACCACGGAGCAAATTCCAAACCGAGGATCTCTGAGCCTTTTTTAAAAGATAGGCAAGTACTGTGAAAGCTGACTTTAATATTTAATGCAAGCGTTAATGCTCTCACTAGTCACACAGACAGCCTCTCTGCCAAAGCAGAACCCTACTCCAAAACCCAGTTTTTTTCATGCCCAGATCCATATTGTGCAGTTCAAGAGGATGAAGTAGGTGGTTTCTCTGTTACTATATGCACAGATTTGCAGAAGGACTGTGAGATTATTCAGAATTAAGATGCTACAGTGACAGTGAAAGCTATTTTTAAGAGATGTTTGGAAAGTGTATGCATCTTACTAATCCTCTCATATTACACATTAATTTTCTAGGCAATGCCTTGCATGTAGAATGGAAAATTTTAAGTTACTATATGCAGAATTATTTGACTGCAGTGTTCAAGTGAAAACACAAACCAGTGTATAGCACCTAAAGTAAAAGAAAGCCCTGAATGTCTCAGCTAACCTGACATTCACATTAAAATATGATATGTTCATGCACATATCACAACTGTGCAACACGATGATGTTTCAAAGGCCCTGCAAATTATTTCAGGACTCCTGAACAAGACGAGCGACAACCTTCTGCAAATGTCTTGATAGAGTAGGAGGAAAGAAGGACACTCTATAAATAAACTTACATGATAAGTTAAAAAAAAAAAAAAATAAAGCGAGGCTAGATATATTCAACAAGAGAAACTTTGAAGATTTACTCACACTGAGCCTATTTTTGTATGTCAGTGTAGGCAAGCAAGATTCTTCTTTTCATCTAAATAGAAGCAGAGTATTTTTAAACGCAGGAGATTCATTCCCTCAGTGCTCATCGAAACACGGCAGCTGGGGCCGGAGCCGGGATGCGGGGGGAGGGCTCTGGCTGGAAGCAAACCCCTTTCCAAGGGGAGCAGATGGTTTTCCCTGTGTGCCTGCAGCCCAGGGCTCTGAGGAGCAGTCCTGGGTGCCCAGGAAGGCCCTGGGAAGTTCCAGTGCCGGCATCAGCACGGTGACATCCCCACGGGAGAGGTTCTCCAGTCACACCTGCCCAAGGAGAAACCCAAGGATCTGAAGGAAATCAGGGAAAGCAGCATTCAGCATTAAGTGCACAAGAGCTGGTGTGGATTTACCACTAAGAGAAAAAAGAATAGTTTGGTAAAAGAGATTTGGTAGATTTGGAGATCCAGGACAATGGTTCTCGCATGTCCAAATTGATTTCAGGATGACCAAACCTTCCCCAGCTGGAAATCCATTTCTTTTCCCTCAAAGGCACAGCTCAGTGTCTGGCAGAGAGGATTGATGTCTAACACTAGGTTTGGGGTGGATGCACCTCCCAGTTTTGAGGAGCTCAGCTTGTGTGTCTCAGCTCACTTCTCTACAAAAAGAATTTTGGGATCTGGTTCATCCGTCCCGACACATCCATCACAAAAAACCCCTCCACAGGATCCCAGCACAAGTGCAGGACATCATTTGCCCAGCAAACCTAAACACAGGACAAGGAATTCATAAAATATCCACAAAAGAGGAAAGAAAACTAACACATCAACTAGAAGTCTTCGTCACTCGGAACCTTGAGGCTTTCCCAATTCCCCGTGGAGCACCTCAGAGCAGCAAGACACAATGGAGAACAATCATCTCCATGTCTGGCAAATTCTGGACCTGAGACACTGCTTGCCCTTTGTACCCTTTGGGCAATAAAGCCTCCTGACAAACAGGGAGGAGGCAGATAAAAAAACCCCAACGTTGAGGAAAAAAAGGCTGTTGAAAATGTGCTTTGTTTTGTAGATAGGTTCTTATAGAGTTCTCATCTCTGCAACTTCCAGAAGTGCATTAAGCTGCATAATTAGCATCTGTCACATGAAGCTTTTTCCTTCCCTCTTCCTCTCCCTAGAGGGAAACTGCATGAAGAAATTTTAATATAAATTTTAGTATCTACTCTGCACAGTGCAATCATATTAGGAAAGCTACAGGCAAGTCAGTTTGTGCTCAGTCTAAGGTTTATCTTTGTGTAATAGAAACTTTACCAGTTTAGAAAAAAAATGCTGCTGATCCAATTTAAAAATTAACCAGTCTCTTGGAAAGACAGCAGGGGTGGGGGTGAGATGGTCCCCATTGCATCAGATTTAAAGCAGTGGAATTGTCAGGAACTGGGCAGTTCCAGGCAGTCCTGGTATTGTATCCCTGCAATCTCCCATGGAAACCTCCAGCCAAAAGGAGTAAGGGATGGGTGATTCCCCCTTCTAGTCAAAAGCATTTATTTTGAAAGGAATATTTATATTTTTTAAAACATCTAAACAAAATAGGAGTTCATGTTGCTTTTTCATTCCCATTAAAAGATACTCCACTGCTGAATATAAAAGTCAATGGACTACAGCATCCCCTGGTGAATCTCTGTAGGCAAAAGAAGATGCTGCCTTTTAGAAATAAAGATTAACTAGAAATAAATGCAGCTTAACAAAAGCAACATGAAAAACCACTCCATTATTCAGCCTCTGATCTCCATTCAGACTGTCTCCTAATTTTTTAAGTATTTATTTTCTACTTAATTATTCCAAGAAAATTGAGATTATAGGATTGAACATATTGCCAACAACCTGAGGTATGGAGTGCAGAGCGAGTGCTCAAGCTTCAGCTACAGAGGTGGTAATTATTGTAATTGGTGCATGTGAAGTAAATATATCAAGTAGTGTAGAGTTCAAACTCGTGCCAGTCAGTCTCCAGTTGGCACCAACAGTTCTGTCAGGAGGATACAGAGGTCTCAGCAGGACTTATTGCTGGCAACTGTTCAACAGTTCTCTTCTCCAAATGGTTTCAAGGGGATTTGGGTGGGAAGGAAGATAATTTTTAACAAATTAAACTACCTAGAAATGGCGAGCTGCCCAGAGCCACCTAGTCTGCTTTAGTCACTACTACCAAACCATTTTATAAAAGAAGATTAAAAATATCATTGCTGGCAAAATTGCCTACCTGGCTTTAACAACTTAATCAGATCCCTGCAAAATTAGCCAGGCATGTGCTGTGCACCATCCTACAAGTGTGAGTAAAATATGTCCAGAGGAAAAGGCAGAGCAGAATATTCACTCAGTGTGGTTTTCCCAGAAAACAACTACCTTGAGCTACCAGCATCCAAGTATCCCTATAAGGACATGTCCTATAGTTCCAAAATTATTTTCAATTTGTAATAGAAATTTACAAAGACAAGGAGGAATGTTTACTTCCCATTAGTATTTATCTCACAACATTTGTGAGGTGTAAACCAGAGTTTAGCTCTGCACTGGGAGCTTTCAGACTCTGCCCTGTGCCAGATTGATGTCCAGCTGCTTTGTTTAGATCTTGCTAAAATGCCTTTTTCACATGGTGAATATGTCATTCCTAGCAGAGGTCTCCAAGAGAAGATTTGAGCTTAATGCACAGCAATAAAAAGAGGAATATGAGAATTCTTGCTCTCTTTAGTGTCAGCTTTGGTTAAGACGTTTGAATGCACATGAATAGTCTTGTCAGAATCTCTGGGGCTACTGACATTCAAGATCTAACATATTATTGCTTCTGACCAGAACATGAGCTGCTGTGCAGGCAGGAGAAGGGAAAGAGGAGAAAGGGAAAAAGAGAGGACCACTCCCTAATCAGAGAGAAATTGTTATGGATTTCCCTGGCTGGAAATCTCTGAACAGAACTTTTCTGCTGTGAAAATACAATTCTTGTGTTCTCCAATCTGATTGTACAGCCCCTGTACAATCTGCAGCAGGAAAAACAAAACCCAGCATATTTTAATGCCTGGTCTTGCTCATTTTCCTCATGAAAAGGATCCTAATTAACCTATAAATAATGACTGTACAAGCAAGTATTACATCCTTGTAAAGGACATGTGCTAAGGAAGGTTTGAGCATTTCAAGCTGCTGACTCTATTTTTTACTATTTCTTTGAATCACTAGTTTCAGACAGAAATAATTAAAGAATTTCATTAAAATGAGGTAATTTTCATTCCAATCTCAGCATTTATCAAATCTGGATACCTCTACAATGGAAAGATTTGTTGACCAGAAGCAAAAATCTTCCAATGTCCTCCTGTCTGAATGAAAACACATTTCAGATATTTTAGTTGTTCACCACTCGCTTCTAAATAAACTGAAAATATTCAGAAATTAGATTAATCAGCATATTTGTGCTCTGAAATTTGAGCTGTACCTTTCACTTAGAGTGCAAACCAAAGGGAATACCCTGCCCTTTGTGACTGAAACCACCTTTAGAATCCATTCAGGAGCTCCAGCACGTCAGACAAAGGCCTGGATTTGTTTGGAGCAATAAATGATAGCAGACCTTTACATATTTGAAGTGCAACAGATGGTCCTCCAAGGAGAACATAATGACTGGCAGACAGCACTTCGTTAGAGTGGCTTGGAATGTCTTCAGCAATTACACAGGCAGTGTTTTGGGGGGAAGCCCTGCCATCTCTGTGATTTTCCTCCTGCAAATAGCTGTGATTTCCTTGTTTAGATGCTAAAAAGTGGAGTCTTCTAAAATCCAGGCAGTGAACTGGAAAAGGAAACACCTTTGGCCCTCCCGAGGCTACTCAAGGTGAGGTTTCACCTGAGAAGAGAGATGTGAGTAGGAAAAAAATTAAATCAGCACTAAGGGGAAAGAACTTCGGGCACATAACTGTAAAACTGTTAATCCACAGCCAAGTATTCCAAGGAAATATAAATCAGGGGAAAAGCCAAGGTTTAACACAAGGTCCATCAGACTTCAGAAATTGGCAGGTCTATAGGTAACAGGCAGAGTATCAAGGGGAAACACCAAAAAGACCTAAATGACTAAAAAACAACCTCCCTCCTTTGAGAAACTGGTGATTTCTGAGGAGTCCTCCTCCACATGAAACACTGTGGCTGCAGTTCCCCAGGGCAGGGCAAAGGGAGCCTTTTTGAGGCTGTCCACTCCTTCCACTTTCACAGACAAGTTATTTCACAAGCCAACAATTAAGAACTCTAATTTTAAAGGAAGAGTAATAAAATGCTGATTTTTATACTGTAAATGCAGCTTAGAACAATTTAACTTCCATCTCTCCCTCCCGTCCCTGCAATTCTAGGGTCAGTTCTTTTCTGTTGTAAAACCTTCCCCACCAAACTCACCCCGAGCAAAATTTTACGTGGCACCACAACCACAACAAAAAACGTGTCCTTCCCCAATGTAACTTAAATGTTGATGGAATCATAACTGCATTAGCCCCTCTCCAATTAGCAGCAGCATTCTTTATGTTTGCTTACGAAGCGTGAACCGTCCGCTTGTCACTACAAAGACCTTCTGTGGAGGACTTAAAAAAACAGCCCCAGCAATTAAAATGACAACAACAGAGGTGGATTGGTCACATCATGACACAGAATATATCCAGCTGTTTCTTTCCAGCAGAAGGATGGCACCAACTCTGTGGATTTTATGGCCAAATTTTGGCAGGCTACGGAATGCTGTTGGATATTCTGGCGAAAATATGGATTTCCAAGCAAGGAGGAGACCAATATGAAACGATGTCTGAGCTCACAGATTGATTTTTTCCACATGATCAGGATTGTCATTCATGCTTTTTGTCCATACAAATTTCCCTTTTTCCTTTGCTGGAACTAGAGACACTCTATTTTGTGTGAAATTCTCTAAAAGTAAGAAAAATCTAGAGGGTTGTCCTTGAAAATAAGGCAAAAAGGGATCTGGTAGGGTTAGAACTAAAAAAAAAAATCAGATTTTAAACTTACTTAATTTGGTTGTGTTAAAAACATTCTAAGAGTTTATTAAGACCATAAGTCTCACTACAACCAGACTATTATTTATAAAACAGAACATCTTTTATAATCACATCTGTCTGCTGCTGGTTCCTGCCTATTCTGCTTCCCAATAAGATGGGAAGTTATTTGTAATACATGTAGTGAATTTTAAAAATAATTTAAAAACAATTATTTAAATAATAACAAAGAGTGAAAATGAAACGTTTCAGGTTAGCTGTTCCTGAAGTTAGGATTATGGGAGATAAATATATAGAGAGATATAAATATGGATATATTTATCCTGAAGTGATAAGGTAGCTTTGATTTCTAATACAGCAAGAGAAAATAACTGACACACACAGAACCAGCCACTCAAGGGGGGGAAAAACCCCCAAACACTGTCTATAGAATCCACCCACAGATATGTCCTTGGAGAAAAACTGATGAGAAAATTATCAGGCAGATTTTCCTTGCTGTTTCCTTTCTGGAAGTTTTTGCCTCTCATAACAGCACAGCCATGGCAAGTGATATGGATCAGAATTCATCCATGCAGGATATTTTGCACATCAAATTGATTATCCATGACTTCTTAGGCAAACACAGGAATGCAGAAAACATGTCAGCTGTTAGAGACAGAATATATGGACATTTCACTCCTTACTTTACATTTAGAAGGAGCAGCAGATAATGAGCTCAACCATTACCTTGAGGATAAATTTCATTTCCAAGTTCAGAAGTATCTCTGGATCCTCATCTGTTTTGTGAACCAGAACTTACAGGTAGCTCATACCATTTGTCTTCTGAGCTGTGTTTGTCTCCAGAGTAATTGTCATAAGTGGGCAAAGGCTTTAATGTCTTCATCTTCATTCCTTTAACCACGATGACCTTGCAGACTCCAAGCAATCACTGTAAAATACAGAAGACAGGGAAAAAAATTAAGAAAATAAAAGCCTTGTCTTTTTCCTTCCCTAAATTCCCAGAATTCATCTTCAGATTCATGCCTGTAGCAAAGAAAAAATAAGAAAAATCAGACTATAATATTACCCTTCTGCGTGTTTCATCTGATAGAATTGCTTGACAACAAATATCTCTTGCTCTGAAATATTCTGCAGTGAATTTATTCACATCAGGAAAAACACATCACAAAGGTGTCTAGTTTGAAAGTTTCCAAATCAGACACCAGGGACAAGCAGAACAGAGTGACAGAACAGGCATGACACGACCTGGAACCATTCTGGGGACACACAGACCATCTTTTCATCAACAGCCACAAGAAATATCAGGTAACCAACAGGTCTGAGATCAGCAGGTTTTGACAAACCAGTAATTAATCCTGAGTAGTAACAATAATGTATGTTTGAGCAATATGTCATAAATATAATTATTTTTTGCAGATGTTTGCTATTTAATAAAATGGAAACTCTTCCATTCTACACTTTGGCCAAGAGGTATCAGACACCATTTTTATTAAGACACCAAGCACAAGATCTTCAGTCTCAGAAGGTGAATTCCTAGACATTGGGCTGATAAAGCCATTTCAGACTCTGCAAAATATATATCACACAATAATTACATTTCATTTTGTGGTTTACAAAAATCCATTCATGGAGCTACAGAAGCCTGTCAGGCACTCTTTATTTTCAAAGAATAACACTCATCCATGAAAACAGTCTGATTTAAATCACTGTGAGTGCTGGTAGATGAAAATTACTGAATAAACCAAATAGTGTCTTATTGGAAATCAAAGCTACAAGTTTGAGTCACTCTGACTACTGAGATACTCAAACCTGACCAGGTTTAGAAGGCATTAAATACTAGAAATGCCATCTGCTTTCCAACACATTGGCCTTGCTGTTGGCAGAATTCTTGCAGGATTTTACAGTGAAATCAAAACAAGTCCAAATCTGGAAGACTTGAAAACTTGGTCCCTGCAAAATGCAAGTAAAACATGAAGTTGAAATCAAAAGATAGGAGAGGAGATGGGGTTCCAGCTGGAAGTTCAATTAAATCCCTTTGTATGAAGTGAGTGACCACTGCTCAATATTGCATTTGGCATCAGATTCCAGAGCTTGTAGAGCAGAAGACCAGGGAGAGGGCAAAACTTGTGCTGGGAAGATCTAAAAGATCCAGGGAGGAAACTGGTGGGAAGTGCCCTTGCTCTCCATGCAGACACTGCAACTGCAGTGAACAAATAAATGGCAAGAAAACACCACACATGGATCCTAAACCCACAAACTCCTGGAATACAGCACAACAGAGAAAAAAACCCCTCCTGTCGGGTAGAGCAGAGCCTGTGTCAACAAGAACCACACACTCCCACTGTTGCCCAACAGATGTACTTGAACTGGAGATAAGGCACTTCCAAACTCCAGGGAAGTCACGTGCAAAAGGTGTTGCCTCCTGTGCCTCTTTCCATGCAGGGAAGGGAACACCAGGCAGGGTTCAGACACCTAATTCTGCAGTAAGGGAGAAAAAAGGAGCAAAAGGATTCCTGTCAGTACAGTCATCCAGGGTAGAAGATGGGGGGACAACCAAGCACAGATAGAGTCAATACATTTATAAATTAGAATACAGCAGGGATACTTACCACTGGAGAAAACTGTCAGTAAATCTCTCCCCTGAGGAAGGCTTTAAGCCTGTTTTCCTTTTTTCAAGTCTACATCACCAGTGAAGTCCCATAAATGAATATTCTCTTGCAGATAAAGTGGCTGTCTTCACCTTTTGGCAGCTGCAGTAAGAACAAAACAGATCCTGCAAGGAGGTTTCACTCCTGAGAGTAATCTCCTCAAAGAGTGAGGAGAGAGCACGAGCTGAAATCACTTGCACAATCATGTTTCATAACTGTTCCCACTCTAGTGGTGTTGGTCCTTCCTGAGTACAAAAAATGCACAAACCTTTCTTCCTCTTCTACTAAGAGGGGGAAAAAAAAATCTGCTTATCCTTGGATACACAGAGAGTTTGGAGGAGCTCCAAACAATGGAGCACTGTGTGCCCCACTCATCACACAGACACTGAGGAGAGAGTGTGGCAAAGAATGCACAAAGTATGTAATTACTGTTTCACAAGATAATTCCATTATTAATACATCCCCAAAGATAGCATGCACAGCACTGCAGTTTAATTAGATGGTAACTGGAGGGGGTTTGAATTTATGAGGTAATAAATACATTTTGGACTAATAAACTCCAAGGCTGAAGTGTTTATTAATCTAGAATATAAAGATTACATAGTTGATAGGAGACAACCTCAAGTTGTGCTGGGATGCCTGTTGTTTATATATTTCAAAATTAATATTTTCCTCCTTTGGGGAGCTGGATCAGAAAGCCAAGATTGCTGTGGATGGTACTGAAAAAGACTAGAAACTGTCCAGCAATTCTGTGTGCTCAAAGGCAAAGGCTGTTTAAGACTCAGCAGATGGTGTGGTTTTAAAGTTTCACCTTTTAATCAATTTATCACCTCCTAAACTATTAAGCAGTGCAAATAAACTCCTTTCTGATGCTGTCAGTGCCTCGTCCTGATGGCAAAAAGCACAGATTCCCTTGTAGGATAACCAGACCCTTTACAAGACTCACAGATCTCTCCTCTGTCCCCCCCAATACTCAATTCCATCTCTATTTTCCTGCTTTTGGATTCACCTGCAAGATCACACCACAACCACATGAACAATTCCGGTGTCTCATTGAACGTCTTTCTCTCCTGAACACGGCTGTATAAACTTTTTGCCTAGTGCAGCACATCAAGGGTTTGGAAAGCAACTGTTGTGAGGATTTATATCCCAAACAGCCGTGCCAAGGAGTCAGGAATCAAATGGTCCCATCTATTAACTGGTCCTCAGGTAGTTACAACTAGAGCTTTATAAATTACCACACAGCCCAGTCCATTTAAACCACATTTCTCTGTTATCCTGCAAGTGCCAATGCCTCACTCAGGCAAGACAGAAAACCACATTTGGCCCAGGAAAAAACGGGCATGATTGAAGTCAAGGACCAGTTTTGCTTAAGCCAAAGCTAAATTTAGGCCTGAGGGAACTGCAGAGAGAGAAAAAGGAAGAAACACGAGGAGGAACAACCTGTGGGACCTCGCAGGTGAATCAAGACTGACAAGGGCAGAGGAACTGTTCCCACACCTGGCTGAGGGATGGATGCTGGACAAAACCAGGGGAATCCTGGATGTGCCAAAGGAACCATGGGGCAGGGAAAGAGGAGGAGAGAGGCAAGAAACACCACAGCTTGGATTTATTGGTTAGGAAAAACCCTGCTTCTGGTGGGTGCCAGCAGGAAGAAAGTTTCATTACCAAGGGCTGTGAAGATTTAAAGATATTTAGGAAAACGTTTCTTAAGGAGCTCGGGTGATCCAAGTAGAACTGGCTGTGTGTTCAGCCAGATCCCAGAGTGGTTCCACAGGTTCAGGGCAAAGGCCTCAACACTAATTCTTGGAAAGAGTCCACAGATAAATCATGGAAGGTGACAAAGAACCATTTCCAAAGCGCCTGCTTTTTCATTCCCGGGCTTATATCCTGTCACCGGCTGAAACAAGTCACAGAACCAACTTTCCAACATTAAATCTCCAGGCAGTGTGTTATTCACACAGCTTATGTAGATGTCTTTACCCTCTGGAAAAACAAAGTTTAAGAAAAATAGCTCTATCTTTGGGGAACAGTTTGAGTCTCAGGATAACCACATTAGGAAATCTAACTCTATTACTTTGTATCTTACATTTTATTACAAGATTGGTAATAGGAAATTACCAAATAAAATTGGTATTTTACTTGGTAATTTTTTTCCATGGGCCTCGTCTAATATGAAAGATGGTGATCATCAAATTTATTCAAGTTTTCCTGTCAACAACATCATTAACCAAATCCCTCAATTTCAAAGTAAATAAAAGCATCTGGGCTTCTCGCACAGCAAGACTGACTTGCATATTTAAGCCTCATATATAGATGAATCTGCACTGGACCAAATTTGCATATTAATGAAGGACTAATTGCTCTTTGCAGTCAATTTTATGCAGATGAATTTACTCCTCTCAGTACAATTTTCATAATGTTCGGAAAGAACCAAAAAATGTGAAACTTTTAAAAAGTATACAAACGTTAGACAATCAAGGAAGAAATATCATAATGACTTCCAACAGCTTTACATTACATTGTATATAATTCATCTTTTATACTGTTGCTTTATTTTAACAGCCTCCCACAAAGAACAGAACAATCCATGGAATAACTTCAGCCTATTCCCCCTCCTCGGTCTCAAATTTTAACAGCTTGTAATAACCCATTATATGATCCAGCTTCCAGCTGGAAGGATGGAGCCTGAATTTTTAGGAGAAGTTAAATTTGCTAAACAGGAATTTATTTGCTCCCAGCCATCCTCATGCCACAGGACAGTTAGGACAGAGTTTGTCCCAAACATTTTTAAGGTAGTTTCTATCCAGTTTTGCACTATTAAGGAAAAAAGGCCCAAATCCCTGTTCAGTGTCTCCTAAGCTAAAGTACAAAATACCAAAAAAAGGAGAGGAAAGTTCATGGAAAAGAAAAACATCAACAAATGCTGAGGGGAAAATGATAATATTAGGGGGGAGAGGGGAAAAGACATGGAAGTAGAAGAGGAAAGGAAGTGGAAATGGAAGGAGAGAAAAATGATGCTTCAATGTGTTTATTCAGGTCTGGCTGAAAAGAAAAAAACTGAAGGATTTGGGAGAAAGTTCAAGGCAAAGTAAACAAGTAAAAGCAAAAAATGTAGCCACCAATGTAGCCACAAAGAAAGAAAAAGAATAGGAAAGATAAAATAAGAAATACAGTGAGGATCAGACAGCACGCGATACATAAACAGATAAAAGAAAATACGAAACCCACGGTTTTTCCTAATTCTGCCAGAACAGAAGGGCAGAGTTGGTGGGAATGCAGCAGGAATCTGAATTTGCATGTATAGCCTTCCTCCTGCCAAAGAAAAAAAGCCTTATTTTAACTGTGAAGACTGATAACCATAATATTGATGTGTATCATAAAATCACTTACAGAAGACCATTTTAATCAGAAAAGGAATTGCATAAAAGCAAGTTACATCTTCAAATGACTTTGAGGCCTTTTGTAGCAGGAACATGGGAATACAGTTCACATTCCCCACATCTGTCATACCTTTGATTCATTTTTTGCCCTTCTCTACAGCTTTTGCTGCTTTAACATCTCCTTTTTGAGGCAGAGAGTATTCACACAGGTTTTATAGTGGTACCAAGAAATCTTTTGTGTTTTTCCTCTATTTCTTCTCTATTAATTCCTACCATCCCTCTTCCTGGACCACACTGAGCTGACACATCTCCTATGATCCCACAATTTGGTTCCTGAGAAGGAACAGTTTATAAATAATAGTTCATGATCAAAATAAAATAATCTTCAGAACGAACATCTTTTGACTGGGCTGTTGAGTTCTTCCCAACGAAGAATCAGAAAATCTGCCAGGAGGTCACTTTGCCATCTCTCCTTTTGGTCCTTCCCACCTTGATGACAGAAGCCACAACATCTGGAGAATTTGTCTGGGATAAACTCACTCCTCCACGAGCAATGAAGGCAAAGGTTTTATGGAGGAAAGATCCCATTGTATGGAGAAAAAGGGGGAAAAACAAGGTTTTAGGGCAGAGGAGTTGGCAGAAAATATCAACTCAACGGGAAGGACAGGGGAAATGACAACAGGCTTTCACTAGCACTCAAAAAAAGAACAGACCACAGAACAAAGACAAATAGAGTTATAAAATAATAACAGAAATAATTGGAAAAGAATGAAAAATACTCCACCAGGAAAATATTGGAATGCTGCTGCTGAAGAATTCTCACCGAGGAAACAGGACTCAGTTCAGCTGGTCAGCCTGGAGGTTTGGCTTTTAAAAGTTATTTGACAACAAATTACAGCTCTTTGTGTACTCTGAATTCTGGACTATTAATTCAAAATGTTTCCCTATTTTTCTCATAGAGAAGAATGAAGGGAAATGTTTCTCCTTTATAATTTCTGTACATAGCATTTGAAAACCTGCTCTGGGCACTCCCCCTCTGTCCCCAAAAATGTCGGGTTCAAGTGATTAATGCTGCGTGAATGTAAACAAAGATAATTATTCAAACAAGAACAAGATGTTCCACCCAAAATGATTGGCTTTCCAGAGGCTGAGATGCCTCCTTCTAATCATCAAGAAAGGTTAACCTGACCAGATTTAATTAACCACTTCATACAATAATAAAGATGCATAAATAATGGGTGAGGAAGCCCATAGAGACAACAGTGAATCCAAATAAATCCCTCCAGCAAGCACAAAGTCTGGGCTGTTATCACCTGATTACACTGATGTAAGAATTTCCAAGTTTTTAGATCCACTAGGCACAGTTTTGCACTTGTCTATGTGGAAATTGATTAATAGATGGTTTTAATTATTATTAAACAAACAAAGAAATCACATCCCTAAAATTCAGTGATAAAATGAACCCAGTGATATTTCTTAACACTGTGCTTCAAATTCATAGATGAAGTCAGGTGGTCTGTACAGATTATTTGAGAACTACAATGAAATAAGTCACCATTTCCTCATATATAAATATATATAAAAGGAGATATCAGACAGATTTTCAAGACAGAGTTACTATTTTCAGTGAAAAAGATAGTTTTAGTCTAGAATATTCACTAGTAATGAAACAAAAGCTTCCTATTACAACAATAAAGTAATTTGCAAGCATCAAATGCCATAAATTTGGAATACTGCAAAATATTTTATATTTTAAAGAATGCTAGGAAATGTTATTGGCCTTGCATCTCTGGATAATGTGTACAACACTTGCTGGTTGAGGCAGGCTGTACTCAGAGTGTTACCAAATAATGAGTATAAAAGAGGAGGACTGGGCATCAGCCCCTCCATTTTCTCTCAGTAAAGTTTAAACATCCCTTAAAATAAACAACTCAGTGCAAACCAACAGATCTGCTATTGATTCATTCTGTTCATAAAAAGTAACAACATCGTGGTAAATTCAATCTAGTCAATGAGAAGTTTATGAGCCTAAATATATCAAAAGGGCAATGAAAGCTAATATATAGTGATTAAATAACAATCTGTGAGGGAAAAGACACCCAACTTTCAATTCCAGGGTAGTGGAATCATGTCCTGATGAAAAATGGGGTCTGAATTGTTTCAGAGGACACTGCAGCCATTTGCCCCTTTTAACAGTCTGGGAGTTCACAAGGCAAGATTAACTTATAATTTAACTGAAGTGGATCTCAAATAAAGTTTTTTGATGGAAATCTCCATTTCTGTGCCTCCTGGCTGTGCCAGTATTGCTGGAACAGGACATCAGCTGCAACGCCAGCGATTGCGGAACGCGCTGCCATAAACTGTAAATCAGCTTTGTCCCACTTTAATATGGGTTTAACAATAAAAACAAGAACTTTGATGTTTAATATTTAAATAGTATCATTATCCCTTTAGAACTGAGTCCAGAAGGAGCCTTCATGGGTACACAGTGTGGAACAACAATGCAGGGAATGTGGTTTTGCTCCACGAGGAGGCTTTGATTTGTAGGACCCGGCTGAAAGGTACAGTTTGTGTGTGCTGAGGAGATGCCCCAGGAACTCTGGAGCAGGGGAAATGCTCTCCCACAGGATGCCAGAGGATCCAAAACTGAACAACAAAGCTCAGACACTGTCAGAGCAGGGAGCTGTGAACAACACCCATGACAGGAATTGTCCCCAGCTGGCCATGCTGGAAATCCAGACACAAGGGTGGCTTTCTCCAGCATTGTTTTGGAAGTCAAGATTTGAGCAAGCAAAGCCTCCCTTTCCATTTTCCCCTCCTTCCCACCTTTTGTCACTTCAGGGTGAGTAAACACAGAAAAATGTCGATTTTTGGGAGGAATACTTTAATCATGAGCTAAATATCATCCCTGAACAGTGAAGGAGGAATGTTCAGATCTGTAATTTTTCTGTTTTGGGGGAAGGTCAGAGAGGAAGTCCAGGGCGATTCTGTCTGCAACTGCCCATTTGTGCCAACCCTGAGGACTCTGCTGTGCCCAGCAAGGGGATGGGCACGTTTGTCTAGACAGGAGGACCCGTGGATTCCATGGATGGAGCACACACATGCAGGCACTTGTGAGTAACAGAAGCACAGAGCTCTTCACTACCTCACACAGATGGGTAAGGCCACTCTGGAGATCTCTGCAGACTTGTGAAATCAGGATGACGTGTCTGGAATTCTTCCTCTCCCCTCCACTGCTGAAGTAACTCAGGCAAACGCATGTTGGCAGCTCCTTTAAAGACTCCAATTTACCCATTTTACAAACCAACTTTCAGCTGCATTAAACACAAACACACGAAAAACCCAGGTAGCACCAACACTGAAACCTAAATTTGGATTAGTCACAGAGAAATACAGAAAGCCTGAATGATTTTGCAATTACATCAGAAGCAAACTAAAATAAATTTTACACTAAGCTGGATTGTCCACGGGACACATCAGTCTGCACCCAGTGGGAAGTTACACGAGCAAAGTTCTGCACTTCCTGAGGCAACTGAGGAATGGCAAATACATCAGCACACCCCTAGACCTACTGGTTCCTCCCAAATCCAGAAAAATCCAGTCTCCTGGGGCGTCATAAGCCTCTTCTCAGAACAGCCCTGCCAAAAGCAAAGTGCAAGTCTTCTGTGCTAAAAGCTCCTCTTATTCCATAGCTCCTGCTGAGTGTTTGCCCCAACCTTGAAGTGCATGGCTATCTCACTCCTTGTATATTCATTTATTTGTTGCTGGGCAGAAGAAAACCTTAAATCATAACCCTCAGATTAGACTCATTTGGTATTTCAATTTCCAATCTGAATTTTAATTAACTCTTTTACTTCAGCATTGCATTTTATCATGGTGAATTACTTGGAGGAATACACAACACAGAATACAGAACCTCTATAGAGCAACTGAATGTAAAAATATTTACTTCAGACCTTTCATTTCTTTTGCTTCAGATTGTTAAAAAAAGTGTACAGACACAGTAACAGAAATATGAGGTGACAGAAGAGAATGGGCCAGATCCTTGTGAATCAACTCCATTTCACCAGGCACATAAAACTAAACTGGCCTCAGCTTGATGTAACTGATGTCTCTCAAAAATGAATGTTAGACATGAAATAGAAAAAAGGCTGGTGAGCCAAATTTATCTTATGGGTTTAGGGTTTTTTTGCTATTATTCCCTTTCTATATTTTCAAAATATTCCTTATTGCTCTTTCCTTTCAGAAGGAAATGTAAGTCTCTCAAAATTATATTTACAAGCTCAGCTGCAACCTCCTCTGTGGTAATTCAGTCTGGCTCTTTGTTACTCTTTGTGAGGAATAGTTCTGCTCGAGTTCTCCACAGAGGAGAAAACAACTCTGTTTTCCTGATGTACTTCAGATTCAAATTGTTGAAGTGCAGGATGGAGAAATGAATTAGATAAGGGCATGGGAAAGGTGTAATTCATACCTGGCTGTGGTGATGAGCTCACTGGGGACTGATAAAGCTGTGAGTGTTAAAAGAACTTTAATGAGAAATGATACTGACCTAAGTGCCAGTGTTATCAGCACTACTACATTTAAAATAAATGAATTTAAAAAATATTTAACTTGCACTTCAGCAGTGTCCACCGACAAATATTTTAATATCTACCTCTGGTTTCCATTAAAATACCTTTAGATGAGAATATCAAAAGCAATTTCCATCTCAGTTTCCTATAGCCCTATAACTTTTTATTCTCTTACAATTAACTAATACCAATTCCAACTTCTTTCCTCTTTGTAACTAATTCAAAGTCAGGTGTAACACATCTTTTCTGCTACCTCCTCTCTAACTGACAACATTGTTTCTGTGCAGCCTTTCAGAAAGTTTCCAGCTGCAAACAACAGTGTCCAGAGCAGAGGGGGTGTTGTTCCTGGTGATTGCTGGAAGAAACTCAAACTATAAAGTAACCCTCCTGATTAAGATGAACTATCAATAATCATCTATTCTTAAGTGCAGCATCCTATAAATCCTCCTAATTAGTAAAGTAGATGTCTTCTTTTTAGCAAACAATCCCCAGCCTCCATCCTTGTTTGTTTCCCTGAATTCAATTATGTTTGCACCTGCTGGCCCAATCACCTAAATGACAGATTCTGGATGGAAGGGAGAAGCTGGGCCATAAACAATAATTTCATTATAGTTCAATTTAAAGTATTTGCCTGCACCTATTTTCTCTGCTTTATGAAGAATGTTGATGCCATTTCCTCCTCTGTGGCTCTGCTCTCCTGTCAGGAGATGCAGCAGCAGCAGCAAGAATTTCACACTGCTCCCAATCTATCCTTCACTGCTGACTCCATAGGAATCAAAGCTGAGATTCTCCTGGAGGGGAAGGACCATTACAATAAAGAGGGAAGGAGTGATTTCCAAGTCTGGGCTAAAAAACTGATAAAAGTAAAAAAAAATTTAGTAGGTTGCTATAAAGGGTTTTTTGTAAAATAAAGGTGAGGAAATATTTCTTTAGAATATAAAACCAACAGAACCACTTTTGCCATGAAATGCTTTGGAGGAAGGGGTGCTCCTGATGGTGTTTACTTACCACGGGACTTTAAAATCAATCTGCTCCCTAAATCAAATTAATGACTTTCCCAAAAATCTTCCTGAATGAAATTCAATCTCTGGATGAAAAATCCTGAAAATTTCAGAACGGAATCTAAGCCATTCTCTGCCTTGAAGGGTTAAACAACACAGACATGGATCTCTATCAAACTGTGGAAGCTCACAGGCCTATCCCAGAGGAGCAGAGGAGACACTGGAGACTGAAATCTTCTTTTGGTCCTTTTCTTGAGTGGAAACCCAACAACATCCAAACCATCACCATTCTACAGCTCAGAGAAGTTCAAATAAATCCGCATTTCCTTCCATCACCTGAAACACAACCTACCTTCAAAATACGTTCTGAAGCTGTTACACCTGGAATGTTTTGGGCAGAATTATTCATTTACCATATTTATCTCACAATAAAGAGTAATTTGGGTGAGTGTTTAAAACTGAACTGTGTATGAATTAAAACAGTAACCAAAGGGGAGGTAGACAGGCAGTTAAAGCCCTAAGAGAGGAGTCTTGGAGAGAGGAACTGCACAGCATTTTTATGTAACACGTGGGAAAACTGTGCAGCATGGGAGGTTTGAATGTTAGTTCTGCAGCTGTACTAAATCCAGTGTGTCAGACTCTGTCTGCCAGCAAGCCAGATTTAAGGAAGCACATTTTTGCTGCAGCATTGGAGGCTGAAAAATGATTAACTTGGTTAAGTTCACCAGGAGGAAGTGTATATAGGAGTCTAAGATGAATTCCAATATTCCTTAGCAATATTTCACTTCAGAAGCAGTTCTGAAGTTAAGTAGAAAGTACTTTTCTAAGTATTTTTCCATTAATTCTTTCTATTAATGAAGAAAAGCATGGCATGAGCTAGAACTCTTCAATTAAGATAATCATTATCATAAACAGATGTTTTGTTTGACAGTTTGAGGGATATGGGTGTGCTGTGATTTAGTTCAGAGATTTCAGTTCAACTGAAGACTTCAGTGAAACCACCTCACCCTCATCTGTAATTGCATCAATCCCCAAATCACCATTCTGAGGGGCAGAATTGGAGAGGTTTAGTTTTGCTTGGTGACAGAAATGTAAACAAACTGCTGAGGACTGGGTTTGGGTGCAGCATGCAGGACCAGGGTACAGGCAGTGAGATAACTCCTGTGGCTTCACAAGCACCTCTGTTATCTCCTTGGAGCAGACACGAGGAGCTGGGCCTGTCTCTCACCCAAAGAAACAAAGGCTGGGGCAGGTTGAAAGTCATGTAGCAACTTCTAATACACCTCAACCACTGGAAAAAAACCCCCACACAGCCAGCTCTGGTATAAATATGAAATGCAGCGGGGAAGTTCTCCTGTGGAAAGCAACTTGCACGTTTGGAAACGTCGTCTTGTCAGTTATAAGGATCTAAAATTCATCTCTGCTTTTCCTCCTAAACCATATAAACCTGGCCAGTGTGCTTTGACTTGACTGAAAAAATGGCTAAGTTAGTGCTTGCTTTCCAAAATAAAAATAATTTTCAGAATAAGGAGCAGTACTTTAATTTCACTCCAGAAACCTTTACCTTCTGAATTAGTGTCTGCATCCTGATTTTTACAGCCTAATTTTACAGACATGAGCAATTACTTTTAAATTTGGTAAGACATTTAGTGACTTGACCCTTTCAAACAAAAAAAAAATCCTTTTCATACTTGTAAAGTGTTATAGGCATAATCTGGATAATCTTATTACATGACAAACATGGTCTTACTCGAGGATAACACTTTCTAATAAACTAACACACCTCTGTTAAAGCAAAGTCTTTTGTTAGAAAAGAAGTAGAAAAGCCCCCCAATACCCTTAAGAGAATTTTAAATATTGTCACCAAGCTAAAAACAGCAAGTAAATATTAACTTTGTGAAGTGCAAAACAAGTTGTATTGACCTGTGAGGTAAATATTGACTGAAATGAAGCAAATATTTATGTGCTGACGTTAACGGGACGAATCCCCTTCACCACAGCAAACAAGATCTTGCCTACTACATTTCTGGGTTTGTATTTACTCCAAAAGGTCTGAAAGGAGATATTTCCTTTTTCAGACATCTGCTTTTTAAAAACAAAACTGTCTTTCCTTAGTGGCTAAATTGGATGTGCATCCAGAGGGCTGGAATATTGTACAACACACAGGTTTGACAAGCTGCTTTCAGACAGAAAACTCACTTAACTAAAACCTGACCACACAACAACATCCAAGACCCCTCTTTGATCCCTAAAAACATAAACAGAAAGTCAAATTCCATTTTATGAGTTATGTTAGAACATTAATTTGGATTTTGAACATAAAATATATTGCTGTATATCACACACATGGTGGGATTTTTGAGGCTGATCTGTGCAGGGCCAGGAATTGGGCTTTGATCATCCCAGTGGGACCTTTCCACCTCAGGAATTCTACGATTTAACAAGGAAAATACAGAATAATTAAGGATATAATACTAGCGGGTACTACAAATGGAATATAAATTAACAAACTCATCTACTCCTTCCTGGTAAATCCACTCATGTTTACACACATGAGAATTCATTGTTCAGTGGAAGAATTCACACAGGGATCTTCCCGTTCAGATGAACAAATTAGACTGGAAAAAAACCCTCTAATTCTGAGAAACTTCAAAGATTCTATTGAAAATTCTGGTACCTTGAAGGACACCCATTAGAGAATACCAACATCATGATCATTACATCTTCTGACCTAAATACCTCCGTAATGGCCTTACAGCAGCAATTAACACACACCTCCCGAATTTCTTTAACAGCTGAATTATTTTTGAGTCACTGCATTTAAGAGATCCTCAGGTGCCACTCACTACAAGAAAAGCCCTGTTCAGGAAACAGCTTCTCCACCTGGTTCTGATGACCATGAGAATCGCTCCTTCCTGCAGATAAAGACAGAGGCTGAGCACCCTCCTGTGCAGGGAGCAAAAACTACAGCTGCCCTTCGTGGCTCCGCTGGCTGATTCTCATTCAAGACTTTATCTTTGCCTAAAAAAAAAACAAAACAAAAAAACCCCACCAAAAAAAAAAAACAAACCAAAAAACCCACAAAAAAACCCCCCAAAAAATCCAAACAAACAAACAAACAAAAACAACAACAAAAAAACCCAAAACCAAAAACAAAAAACAAACAAAAAAAACCAAACCAAAACAAACAAACAAAAAAAAACCAAAAAAAAAGCCAAAACCAAAACCCCAAGGCTCCGGGATCTAATTCAGCAGCTTTGGAACAATTACATGACAGCATTGCAGTGGAATTACTCTGAGTTTAGAATGACTTCACAAGAATGAACACGCTGCTGTACACTGAGGGCTTGTAAGATTTCTGGAAACCTCAGGGAACGGGGTGATGTCATTGCAATATAAAAATATCTGCTTCGAATTCCTTGCGAGTCTCCTCGACAAAGCTTAGAGGATCAGAGTTCAGCAGTGAAACTCTGCCATCACCTCAGGGATGTTTTCAAAACTGAGCTCTGTTCTTCACTGTCTCAGATACAGGAGCTGTTTTCTTGTGCTCGAAATACAAACTAAGTCAGGGTTTGTAGAGTTGCAGGAGACAGTTTTTAAAAGATGAAGCACTCACAGCTCAGGAAACATTCGAATTTTAAAGGTTATTTGAGCCTCTTGGCAGGACTTTCAAATCCTTCAAACAGTTTAAACTAAACCCTCTTAATTTTGCAGAAGTCTTCCATACTCAAGCAGCATTTTGGGTAAAATGAAGACAAACCAATAAAGCCTTTGAATATTCAGGACATTCTGCTATTCTACAGACTCTTACCAAAAAGCCCATTTTTTTATCATATCATTAACTAAAATTGCTTTCCCTGTATGTGAGATCAGCTCCTTTAAATTCCACCACAGATGATGCTGTACAGCTCACTCTACAGCACCAGTTCCTTCCACACCTTCTGACGAAAAAGGTGACACAAAAGGTTCATGAAGACTGTAATCCCTTAACCTCCTCAGATTCCTGAAGGGCTCCTCCAGGACACAAAATATGTTCTTCTAATGTTTCTGTGTATAAAACAAGCTCTCAGTAACTTTTAGCACGGAGTAACTGTTGCTGCAGAGGTAAATACTGAGCTGCCAGGGCATCCCAGGCAGAGTTCCACAAGGATCAGAGTTTGTTCCAATGTTTTCACGCACTGAGTAACCCCAGGGAAAGCAGGTACACACTGATGAAAAGTGCTGATTGCACCAATTAAGGAGGTACCACCTGTCCCTGGGAGGATGAGAAAGTCTGGGATACTTCTGAGTGTATAAACACCTGAAAATGTGCCTGGGCACTCTGTGAAATTTATTGGCATCCTGGGAGTAGAATCCAAATACAGATTGGTAAATTTATTACCAGGTATTCCATGACCTAATGTGTGCAATACCCATGGGAAAAGACTTCCAATTTTCTGTGAACAATCTCCCAAATCTCTCCTGTGTCAGGAGTTACTAAATCCAGAGGTCATTAATGGCACTAGGAAAACATACCTGTTAAATAACAACATCTCTGAAGAGTTACACACCTTCTAATGAGCTGTGAATTGGAGATAAATCAGCAAGTGACCTGCATGAGCAAACACCATTGATTAATAAGCTGCCACGAATTAATTTCATATTTCCAGTGCGTGTAGCAACGAGAAACAGTTTGAGAACAACGTGGATTTAAAGCTACATTTGTACTTTAATGCATTTTATAATTACAAAAAAGAAACAGCTGAACAAATCTTTTATATTTATACCCTTCCAAGCGATGTACAGAAGGCATGCATAATTTCCAATCATAAAGCACTATTTAAAAATAAAAGACTTATAATTGCTTTCCCTGATTTGAGAATCAAATTAAGATTTTTTTTCACATTGTCCTTCATAATCCAAACACGATGCGAGTGACTGACTGAGCAAAGAGTGGGAGAATGAACAATATGGCACAGCAGAAGCCAAACACAACAGGTTTGTGTTATCCTTGGAAGGATGTGGACACGGCCATGAAATTCTTCGAGTGCTTCCTGCCAGGCATCTGAAATCTGCATTGGTGCTGCTGCTGAGCAGTATTGTGATAATTAGACAGAAAAATTATACAAATGAGAAAGGTCTTCTGAGTTCAGAGGGCCTACAGGAACAGGAGGCCTGTGGGTATGTTTAACAGTTCTGTGTATCTGTAATAACCAGCCCAGGATTCTTCCAATCCATCAGCCACAGCCCGAGTGAAACACAGAGGATATGTGACCTGAAATTTCCAGTCGAGAAATTCTAGGCACAGTTTCCAAAAACATCATGAAAGTAGAGCAAATTGCCTCCTCAAAACCTACCTCCAAGAGACACAGAGATGCAGCCAGTGTTTTCAGCTATTTCCTTGAAAATAAAAGAGAAGGTTTGTTGTTAGGTGGTGTCACTGAACACCAGGCTACCTAACTCTTTCAAACATGTAGTTTTTCACCTCATGAGATCTATGTCTAAGGGCCTGTCTTTTCCCTCTCCAGGTGTTACTGACCCCACAGCATTTCTGTATTTGAACTTTGGAATTAAACCAGAATTTCTGTCCTAACTCAAAACAACATTGCACCGATTTTCAAAGCTGCTCAGATATTAGCCCCACTTTCCGTGTGAGCTGCATACCTAAACACTTTTTCTAGAAAAATATCTGAGCCAGGGAAAACAGATGCCATTTCTGGACGCAAACTAATTTATTCAAGAGCATATTTCAAAAGAAAACCTGTATCTATTTCATTCCAAGCCTCTCCCAAGAGCTACAGCACCATTAACTAGGGCAGCGCTTTCCTCAGGTTTCCTGGGAGGCAAAGCCAATTTCCAGACAGCAGGACTCCCCTAATCGCCACCGACAAGTAATGATACCGCAGTACACATATATTTATACATATCCCTTCATTTCCTTCCTTATTATTGCCTTCCCAGATTAATTTTAATTAGGGCTTTTCAATAAAAAGCAACAGGAACCTCCCCGCTCATTTTGGCGGGGTTGAGGCTGAGGGGAGCCGCCCCTCACGGGCCGTGACGAGGGCGCCCCCCCGCCCCACGACGGGGAAAAGGCCGCGACGGTGCCAGAGCAACGCCCAGCTCGGAGCCTTCCTCCTTCTCCCTCCTCTTCTTCTTCCTCCTCCTCCTCCTCCTTCCCTCACAGCTCCTCCTCTTCCCCCCGCCGCGCCCTCTCCCGCCCCCTCGGCCGCGGCGATGGCGGCGGGCGGCGGGCGGGAGGCGCCGGGCGCCCCGTGAGGTACCGGGCAGGGGGCGGGAAAGGGGCCGCCCCCCGCGCCCCCTCACAGCGCAGGGCGGGAAGGGGGGCACGGGGACGCGGCTCCGGGATCAGCCTTTCCTTCCCTGTGCGGGGGTCCTGGGGGTGCCGGCGGTACAAGCCCACCCGAGGGGTTCCCGGTACGGAGCCTCCTGAGGAGTTCCCGGCGGTTCAAAGCCTCCCGGGGGTCCCGGCGAGGTGCGGGAGCAGCTCCCGAAGCCCGGGGGGAGCAGCGGCCCCGGGAGAGACGGGGAGTGTTCGAAGGGCCTTTATCAAGAGCCTCATTTTAGCTAATTTTTTTGGGGGGGAGAACGAAATCTCGGTGCGTGCGGGAGTCTTCTCTAAAATCCCATTTAATAATTCGGTGATTTGAAAGTTTGCTCGGCGCAGTGCCAGGGGCGGGTGCGATCCTCCAGCTCCGGGTTTTTAAACACCGAACCATCAGTTCTTGCAGGACCCGGCCCCAAAACACTAACTGCAGTGCGAATGAGGTGGTTTTTTATTCCTTCGTGTTAAAACATTGCTGAGTAACACTGTTTACACAAGTCAATACCATCTCTAGTTCATCGGCTTTATTCACGTGCAAAAAAATACAACACAAGAATTTTGGTTGTTCTCAAGCATGATGTCATCTGTGGCCAACAAAAAAATAGTAGTAGTAGGAGCAGCAGTTGTAAATATTACTAAGTTCTCATATTCATATGTTAAAATGGTTTTACTCTTTAATATTGTATTCATTTTAAAGGCTAAAGAATATGTGGTTTGTGCAAATGCATCAAGAAGTTCTTGCTGTGCAAAGCTAGTTTTGCTTTAACCTTTTTGTGAAACTAGCTGTGGAAGGAGTAATTTCAAAGGGGAACTTGTAAGAGTTTGAACAACAGGAAAAGGATTATAACAAAATTCTCAGTGTTTCAATGTTATTCCATAGAGACAAGTATTGTGTCAAATCCAGCTTCAAGGCATTCTCCAAAATCGTTACTCTGATGTCACACCAGAGAAGTTAATTTAACCCTATTTGATCAGAGTAAAGACTGACAGAGAAGTAGAAAACTGCCCAGAAGACAACCAAAAGATGCCAAAGGAAAGAGAAATCAGACCTCATTTGGCTGCATTTCATTTTTCACTCTTTTAAATGCTTCTTAGAAAATGGCCTAACCTGGTTCTGCTCCCTTCCCCAGACAGGATAATCTCATTAATCTCATAAATCTCATAATGGCCCTCAGTTTTGAGCATGCACTGGACGTGTCTAAACCAGTGCTCACCAATTAATGGATGCATGGAAATGTACTCCTTGCTTCCTTCCCATCAGGGTTTGCTCCTTCTCTGGCCCACTGCTGTTGCTATTTTTGTTGAAATTATCCAGCACTTCCAGGATCTCTCCTGTACAAGCCAGTGCTGATCTCATGTCCAGCAGCTTTTGCTGTTCTGATTCACACTTTTAGCTGTTCCTAAGGCAGCCAGGTTCCTGCAGGCTGGGAAATCTGCATGGAGGAAAGGAAATCATTTTAATATGGGACACAGGAGGTTGTCCTGTGAAGATGGGGTGTGAACCACAGAGCAAACCCAGGCAGGATCTCGGAGAATCTTGCCTTCATGCAATCACTCGGTACAACCTGTTAGATTATTTTTATTTTCCTGAACTATTTATCTCTTTCTTCAGCTGTTTCTATGCCGCTCTAGGAGGCACAAATCAGAAAGAACTCCAGGAGAAAACCCCACCATGCAACCCAACTGCGGCCATCTCCCCAGCACCCAGGGCAGCGGCGATGACTCTTCCTCCTCGAGGCTGTCGGGGGAGGGCTCCTGCCACCCCAGCCCGGGGGACGTGCGCATCCAGCTGGGCTCCAGCGCGGGGGAATCCAGGGAAAACGCGGCCTCCCGGGGCTCCCGGCCGGGCTCCCAGAGCCGCTCCCACCACGGGCACGCCCATGGGGAAGCGGGAGGGCCGGAGGATCCCGCTCCGGACCCGGAGGAGCAGGGCGGCAGCTCCCTGTCGGAGCTGCGGTACCTCCTGCAGTGGCTGCACAAGAGCCTGCCCTATCTGCTGATCCTGTGTGTCAAACTCCTCATGCAGCACATCTCTGGTAGAGTACAACAACAGACCCTCCTCCCCTCCCCACCAAGAAATGTACTAATAACCATGCCTGAAATGTAATTCAATTTATTTTTAGCTTTATTTTTATTTGCTTTATTCATCAGAAAGAGAGGTTTACTAAACTACATTTCAGTGGCTTCTGTTTCCTTTGCTGGCATGTGTACAATGTGCTTAATTATCCTGGCTTGAGAGTCTGAGCTATTAATTCTAATTACAAAGACATATTAGAAGTGGCTGCTTTTTTACCCAGTTCAGTGATTTTTTTTTTTTCCTTTTCATGTTTATAACTGATCCTATTTTCCTAATAGGCATTTCTCTTGGAATTGGGCTGCTAACAACTTATGTGTATGCAAACAAAAGCATAGTAAATCAGGTTTTTCTGAGAGTAAGTATCACCCTATGCAATAAAATTCTTTAAGACTTAAACAAGTTAATCCATTTTTAAAAGAAATGTGAATGGAGATAGTGGTTTATTTACTTAATAATATTAGGTATTGAGATGGAAGTAAAGTCTTAATGCTTCTGTACAGGGGAGCTTCTCAGATAACAAGGTCTGCAGAATTCAAGAGGGTAGTTGTTTTCCCCTCTGAGTTTCACTATTGAAATCAGTTTTTTGTAAGTTATGGATTAACTTCTTAACTGTATGTGTGTAATGAGATAGCAGTCAACAGGTTAAATTTTCAGCTCTGTGTTCACTCCCAAAGGGAAACCTGTCGTTTCTTCAGAGTGGGGTGGGTTTTGATTGCCTTTAGAAAAAACCCTGGTACACCTAGAAATTGGCAGATTGAAAACATTAAAATTACTGCTTTCGTTGAGTTCTCCTATTTTACGTGGCCAAAACCCACTAAGATAAAGTCCTCTGGTAGTAACTGCTCAGGTGCACCAGACTTGGTGTTTGGGGATGTGTTTCAGCACTGATTCTGAGGCAAGGACTGCAGTGTGTCTTTCCAATTCCCTTGCAGGAACGGTGCTCCAAGTTGCAATGCACTTGGTTACTGCTCTACCTGAGTGGCTCATCTCTCCTCTTGTATTACACCTTCCACTCTCAGGCCCTGTATCACAGGTAAGCAGAGAAACAGCTTTATCCCACCATCAATTACTCAGACGTTAACTGGGGACACTTTATCTGCTGTTTTTCTTTAATTGTGGCATTGGCTTCTCTTTCACTTTAATCTCCATTCCTCCCCTCCGGCCAAACTGAACAGGTGCTGTCCTTAAAAACAGGACTTTGGAATTTTCTAGACTCCATACTCGACTTCACGGCACTCCCGTACCACAGAGAACATTCCTGCGTTTGATTCCCAGCTCTGACCCTCGGGAATACCAAACGTGGCATCCTGGGGCTCTGGAGTTTATGACTCAAACTGATTTTTCCCCCTTGACCATTCTGTAGCTGCAGCCTTGGCTGGAAATCAAAGGCCAAATGCCAAAATGGGCTCTGGAGGATGGGGGCTGTGATGAAGATTCAGCAGAGAAGGTTCCAGGTTGGAAAAGTTGTCAGAGATCCTCAATGATCCATTTACAATGAGCAGTCCATTTTCTTAGCAAATGTTTTTCCTTTGTGTAAACCAGGTTTCCTCTTCTAATTAAACCTGCTGTGATAATCTCAGGCTACAGTTTCCTCTAAATAGGGTGCTCCAGTAACTTCTGATACTTCTTTTTGTAGCTTAATCTTCTTAAGCCCCACCGTGGATTTTATGAACTTCTGGGAGGTGCTTTGGATTGTGGGAGTCACAGACTTTATCCTGAAATTCCTCTTCATGGGCTTGAAGTGCTTTATTCTCCTGGTGCCTTCTTTTATCTTGTCCTTTAAATCCAAGGTAAGGAAACAAGCTATAGTTGTGCTTCCTTGTGAAGACTCTCTTATGGTAAAAGTAACTAATTATTAAATTCTACCCAGAGAAAAACCTTTAATTAAATGTCTGTATATAATCCACCACTTCACTGTGGGCAAAAAAACCCTGTGGATTTCATGTTCTTCTCTGCTTGGTGCTAAAAAAGGTTTTCAGTCTGATCTGAAACAATTGCTTGTATTATATCATTGGATAAATGGGTTTATTTCTGTCTCCAAGTTGGGGGTTGAAGAAACCTTTTATTTTCTGCTCTGTAGGAATGTGTACATGGGCAGTTGGCCTGGAGCAGCTGGAGCACAGCAAATTTTGTACATGCTCAACAAGAACTGTCAAGATTTTAAGATCTGCTCATGCGAACACCTGTTTTTTGCTGTCTCTTCAAAAATACTCCTGATTTTTCATTGTTGTTAGTAAACTTAAGGAATATTTGTGTCAGATCAAGGAATTTGATTCGTAGCTTAATTTCACAAATCAGTGAGGTTTAATAATTTTCTCAGGAGCTTACACTCATTGGTGGTGTATTTATTTTTATCTCCTTCCCAAGGTGAGGCAGGCAAAACCAATTACATTTTATCTTAAAATTGCAATTACTAGTGCTGGTTCAGAAAAAATAACAAGTACAGTTTGATGTGGTAGCATTTGAACAGGATGTTTTGGGACGTTTTTATCTCTTATAATGTACCAGAACAAGTTCTTCTCAGGTACAACTGGCTTCTCTAAATACTGATTTATAATCAAGATCTCTAGTGATGTAACATGCAAAAAAGTTATTGAGAATTCCATTACACCAACTGTGGCTAAATTAAAGAAGGAAATCTGGTCAACAGTGGCAAACTCTGGCATCATGCAGTGTACATTACAGAAAGAGGTACAAACACAGTTTTAAGAAAAACTTACTTTATTTCCTTGAAAGCTGACCTAATATTTATGATTATACATGTACACACACAGAGTGTTCTATGCAGGACACTTGTATTTTGCTGCTCACTAATTTTTAGGGTTGTTACTGAACTCTGGTTCCATCCAGCTCCCCATGGCTTCTCTGCTGCCCCCCAGTTTTTATATCACCCCATCCTTAAAGGAGTTTATTATCAGAAGAAACAAGTTTCTTTGACAGACACAAAACTGTTTAGGGGAAAGGCGTTTGTAATTTTTAAATATTATTATTATTATTATTATTAATATTAATATTAATATTAATAGTATTATTATTATTAATATTATTAGTAGTAGTAGTAGTAATTGTTTGTTACTAAAAGAATGGGCCTTACTCTCACTTTTTAACCCTGAGTGCAGGACACGACTCTGGCTCATGACAAGCTGATCTCTGTAATTTGTGTTATTCTTTTTCATGTAATTTTACTTTTTTTAATGCGTATGAAATTAAGTCTGACAGTATTTTGAAGTAAGCAGGCATCTGCCAAGCCATCCCAATTTAGCCTATTAATTGATTTTCTGCAGTTCAGCAATCAACTCTTGTCACTGTTAGTGGGACAGCTATGCTGACACTCACCCTCTGATCTTTTTTTTTTGTGCTTCACAGTTAATTGTTTCATTATGAGAAGAAGCCACTCGAAAGAATAACGATGCATCTTTTCTCTGTATTTTGCAAACCCTTTGTGTTTTAAATCTTGAGCTATTCCTTTGCATGTCTTGCTTAGGGCTACTGGTACATGCTGTTAGAAGAACTCTGCCAGTATTACCGTATGTTTGTCCCCATACCAGTTTGGTTCCGTTACCTCATGGCCCATGGGGAGCTGGACACTGCACTGGGATGGACCCTTGGGGTACTGCTGGGCCTCCTCTACCTCATCCTCAAGGTATGGAAGCTTTACACTCTTCTCAAACTTCATATGAAATTCTCAAGTGGTTGTGCTGCAGGAATAATCACTGGAGGGTTACAGACACGACACATTTCTAGGAGTTCCCCTCTGAACTCACAGGCAACGTGGTGCTTCAGTTTTACTCATGCAGCCTTCCAGGAAAACTGGCTCAGGACTCAAAACCATCTTTTCCTGGCAATGGATTGGGATTGCAAAGCAAAGAACACTGATCAAACCATCAGCAGATACTGAGGAAAAGAACTTGCAGAAATAAAGATAAAATCGAGGGCTAAAAGAATCACCATTTTCAGGAAAGCAGATTTTCTCTCTGCTGGAGAATCCTGTGTGATGCTAAACAAGTTAAATATATTCATACTGGCTCTCTGCTTCCCCAAACAGCTCGTCTGCCCCAAATGTAACCAGACTTGGGACAAGTTTGGCTTTGAACGTGATCCAAACTTCATCATGCTCTGGTACCTTAATTACAGGACTAAAGACCATTGCAAATATGATAATAATGCTGATATATTTGCACTCCAGTGCTTCATTTCAGAACCTCAGCACTCTTTCTTTTAAAAACCAGACATCCACTAGGAAAAACTTCAGCCTAAATTCTTAGTTTGGTAACATTTAAAATAGGGCCAGTCTGAACTATAGGTGTGCTCATGTTCCTTCCAACCTCCAACCAGCAGTGAGACTTCCAGCGTTGGAATCAAAACCTTGGGAGCTTTTTAGTTCACAGTGAAAAAATACTGAGCATAACTCAAGTTTTCTTTGCCATTTCAGCTCTTGAGCTTTTTTGGACAATGGAGAAACTTCAGGCAGGTCTTACGGATATTTTTTACACGCCCAGTGAGTACTGAATTCTCTTATGACAAAACCATAACCTCAATTTACATGAAAATCCTTCTAGAAATGCCTCATACCTATCCTTTGCATTGTTTTAGCAATAAACAAATGCATTTTTAAATTAAACCCTGTATACTCATTCTCCCATTTCAGAGTCTGAATTTCTTGACTGCATGAAAATGTTGTCACCTGAACAACAACAAAATCACCCACAAAAAAAAATTTATTCTGCACATCCCTTCAGATAAAACGATGTGAAATAATCCTTTTTGTCCTGCTTCTACTTAAAAAAGTAGCAATGTTTCCTTGGATTAGGGATTTAAGTTTCCCTGACAGAGCAGCCCTTATTCCAAATTCCTTTCTGTCCTGCTATTTGGGTTTGGCTTTTTCATCCCCCTCAAAATTAATATTTGCTGAAAATCCCTTTGTTTTACAGCACTATGGGGTGCCAGCCAGCAAGAGGCAGTGCTCTGAATCTGATGATATTTGTTCCATTTGCCAAGCTGAATTTCAGAAGCCTATTCTGCTGATCTGTCAGGTAATACACATAATCCCAATTTTTTTTTTTTTTTGAAAATTAAAGAATATTTTAAACTACTGTTATACAAAGCAACATAAAATTAGATGATGATTATTTTTAGAAATCAGACTGTACAAATAACATACCACCTTATAAATGGAAGAGCTTAGAAGCTCTAAGTTGTCATTCTTTTCATTACAGCACACATTTTGTGAAGAATGCATCTCTTTATGGTTTAATAGAGAAAAAACCTGTCCACTCTGCAGAACTGTTATTTCAGACCATGTTAACAAGTGGAAGGATGGAGCCACATCTATGCACCTGCAGATTTTCTAAAGCTTGTCAAACAACTCGGGTTCCACTTTGTTCATACTGAGGTTTTTCAGTTTACTGCAGATTAAATTGTAGGTGGCACAAGGAAGGAGTTTCCAAATTGATGCTTCTCTGAAATGTTCCAGTATTTAAAACAGTGCAGAAAATGGTAACTTGACCTTTTTCAAGCAGAGAAAACTTAAGTTTTCAGAAGGAATGCAGAAAAGCCAGCATTGCTTCTCTTGTGATTCTCATAGGAAACATTAAAACCCTTGAAATGTGCTGCATTACTTCTTAATTCAACATTTTATTTTAAAGGTTTAATAGGGTTCCAGACTGTACTAAACTGTATTTATCCTTCTAACATGACTCAACCCAAAAGGTCAACCTACTGATTTTATTAAGGTTATGAGCAAATTTTATATTCTGGACTACAGTGAGAATTAGAGCTGCTTGTCACTGTTGGCATTAAAGTCTTTAGTGCTTGCCCAGTAAATGAGAGAAATGAGATTATTAATGTACCTGGAACAGCATCTATTTCTCACTGCTCCTGTAGGTAAGCACAAGAATAAGATGTTTCCCCTTTAGGTTCTTGTAGGCTTCTAATGGATCCCTGGCTTAATCTTTTGGCTTTGCACCAACCACTGGTGTTAGTTTTTTACTTAGCATTTTATAAAGCTGGTATTTTTAAGAGAAATCTTTAATACGATATTTTTGTCATAACAGGAACCAGATTTTCTTACAGGGGAGAATCTATTTTATACTCTATTTGCAATTTGTAGTTTGCATAAAAATCAGAGAGAATAAATGCATTTGAATCTATTTGTTTGGTGCATGTTGAATAAAGAAAGATTTGTTATTGTTTTGGTATTAACTCATGTGTAAGCACATAACTGCTCACTGCCAGGTATATTCTTCTTGTTAAAGAAAACAAAAACCCTTTAAATGTTACAATTCCTTCATGATCAGTTTTTATGTTATTTCTGTCACTAACTTCTGTGTAACCTCACTTCTTCCCTGATTGTCTTTTTTTCACCTTGCAATGCAGGTAAGACTGAAAACATCACTCAAAATTATTCTGTTACAGGAAAGTTACATTTAGTCACCATTAACTTGAGCTTGTCTTGCCTGAATTTAGAAAACTTGTAGAAAACTTGTAAATTGAGGAAAAACAGTTAAAAAGTGAAACACTTACTTGAATAACCTTAAAGGTACAGCTCCAAATCCAGTATTCAAAATAAAAATCTAATGAGATGGGAGATCCAAGCTAAGAAATATCATCACATCTGGCCTGTAAAGCTCACCAAGATTATTTTATGGAGCACAACAAAGTGTCAGTGCTTTAAGTCACCCCTGTTATTGTTGCTGATCCTTTGTCTACCACATTGTAGGAACAACTGGAATAAGAGTAGAGATTGATCAAAAACAGGGATCAGGGAACAATTTCTCTTCTTTTCTGTTGGTTTTTCTATCCAAACCCAGTAATATTAACAAAAGCAAAGAATAAAAAGGCATTTTGATCAACTGGTTTAGATTTACACTTCATGAATGAAACAAGTCATCCTCATCTTAGTTAAGAGGGAAAAGAGGGAGTACCCACATCCAGGAGTGCCATCCTCTGATCCACTCCTGGGATGAAACCCCTGATTTCCATCACAGACACCCAGCAGGTCTGAGTCCGCAGGGACACACAAGGTGACAAATGACAATCAACAGCAACTTCTGAAGAGCCCAAGAGCCCAAGAACCCAGGGCAAAGTACCAGAAGGGACCTCTTGAGTCCTTTAAGTTCTGAGGGAATTCCTTCTCCCTCTCCCATCAAAGCTCTCAGCAAAGACAATGATTTACATTCACTCCTATACTCAGGGCCTACCTACTTCCTAAAATAAAAAGAAATAGGTCACTTGGATTAACATATGTTTAAATTTGCATTTAGCTGCTATTCACATCCACCTTATTCAGCACTGGAGGATATTTAGTTCCAGTAAACTGTGAGAGATGAAAACCAGAACAGGGATTACCTTTGTTTCTACTAAGGCAGCTGGAGGATGTTCTTGCAGATGGATTTACTCTAGAAGAGAACAACTGGAGAAGTTTATATATGGGAACTGGATCTGCAGGTAAAATATTCAAGTAATTTTCCTTGTTCTTTATGATTTCTCCTTTGGCTACAGGATTTCCCTCTAAACTGGGAAAATGAAACAGCAACGAGCCTGCTGTAGAGACAGAACTTAAATAAACCAACCAAACCCCAAACATTGGCCCTAAAACCAGCACAGCCTCCTCAATGTTTGATGCACTTTTTGATGAACACTGAGAGCAGACTGGGAGTTAATATTAAAAAGAGAACAGACCCAAAATAAACTTCAACTGTACACTTTGAGTGGACTCAAATATTAAATGTTCTCCAGCAGTTCAGCTTTTAAACAGCATGGCAAAAAAAAAAAGGGATATTCAAAAGAACAATTGACTCGTTGATTTTTATCTTTTATTATGAGCTAATACCAGGATGACATTCAAATGTCAGATGGCACAATTAAGACAGTCTTGGTAGGAATTATTCCAGCATTCCCAAAATTACAATTTAGTACACGAATGGCGTCAAATGTATGCATCACTCCCACAGAGAAAAATTATGGAATTCTGAATATCTTATACCAGAATAGTTTCTGCATCAAATGGGAAAAAGAAAAACTGCTGGTAACACAGCTGACCTAGAAACCTTTTCTGATAATGACCTGCAGAACAAAATATTTTCCTATTTAACATCTAGTAAAAAAAAATATGACTTTTGTTCAAGTTTAAGATTTAATACTTTTATATAGTTAGCCACAACAGGTATTAACTTCAGTTTTACTATATTTTTGTAATGCTACAAAAATTCTATAAAATCAAATTATAGTGAATTTTTCCGTGATTATAATTAAAAAAGCGCAGCTTGTACAAAATAAAAAAAATAAGATTCTATACTCTAATGAAAAATTTAAGACATTTTTAAATGAACAAAAGAAAGCACTTGTTAAGCTCTCCAATATTCAATGCATTCTGCACTTATCTGAAATAGCCAGACAGGAGCTAGAACTCCACTCCCCTTAGTTCACAACTAGTAATTTTGACACTATTATATATATATATATAGAGGATCTATGTCTGATATCTTTACAAATAAATACAGGATAAACCATATTGCATAGTGTGTGCTTGCTGTCTGAGTCACACTCCAAAAGTTTCACAGTTCTGGTAGGGAATTCAACTTAGAACCTATGGGATGGATCATGGACAGTACATGGAATTTCCTTGGAAAACTGATGAGTTGGGTTTGTAATTGATCAGTGAACTCAGACAAACAACTCTTGCCATTCTTGCCAGCCATTAAACCAATTCCTCTGGAATTCTATCCAGCCAAGCAAAAAGCAACTGTTAGCTGAAACTAGGACCAAGAGAGATCTGCCTCTAAAAAGTTCTTTTTTTTAAAATTTTTTTTTATTTTTTAATCAAGTTCCTTTATCCTCAGTGAATGTCAGGAAAGTCCAGGTGCTGTGTGTTTGCAGACAGGCCCAAAGCAAACACCCCTGGATTTTGGTTCCACAAAATCACCCGTGGCCACGTCACCAACTGAACAATGGCAATCTTCCAGTATGTCACTGTAAGGTAACTTGATTTTCCTGCTAAAACTAAAAAAAAAATAAAAATTTTAAGTTTTCCAACAAAAGCCTTATGAGGAAGAAAAAAAATACTAATTTTTGCTCAATCATAACCATTTTTTTTGTTGGTTCTTTGTTAGCATCAAGGTGTCACTGAATCCTTCTGCCTTGCCAATTTCAGCAAAGAGCACTGTGAGTGGATTCAATGCTTAGAGAAGAGTTCTATGGCTTGGATCCTATGGCTCAAAAAGATTCAGTATCCACAGAGTAAGCAGAATCTAGAATAAAAAAATCCCTACTTGTTGTGAAACACCAGAAGTAGACTTTGCACAGTTTGACTAAAGATAATGCAACGTGTGGCAGGCAAAAAGTGACAGGACTTGTATGCAGCTGCATGATCATCTCCACACACACGCACACACCACCCACACTCTAACTCTAGGGTAAAGCTCTGCAGATATTAACCCTTTCACCAGCTATGTTCATGGAAATGCTTTCTCTTTAAGGCAGGAAGTATTTAAAGTAAGGTAAAGTTTACCTTTATTTTATTCTTTGTACCTGTAAGTCAGTTGTACAGATCGTGACAATTTTAAAAACATAAATAGTGTCCTTAGAACATGTTTGCTAAATTAAAAGTTTGCTAAAGTTCTGACCCACTGTGGAAGACATTCACTGAAAGGCCATTGAACACTTTTCTCATACAATCAGCAAATTTATTGCCCCAGCATAGAAAAAAATGTTGATAAATTTAGAAATGTATAATGGCAGGGAACTACCATAAGCAAAATTTCATTATTAATAATAATAATAATAATAAAAAAAATCTCAAATTCTTACCCACTGGTTACAAAAATATTTCCTTACACTCTGGAGGATTTGTCTGTGTTTCCTGTGGTATTTCCTAGAGATTTCTACTGACCTTGTGTTCTGCTGCACTGTTGATCTCTCTGTGGGTAAGAATCTGAGCTGTGTCCAGCTGAGGACCAGCGTGTACAAAAGTGATGTTTCCCAGTGAAATGTCTGCTGAGGACAGGCATGAAATAAGCAGGACATGGCTTCCAGTTAAGCCTAGAACATAGCAGCACTGCTGTTTGATTAGATCCATTTGTCTTTGCAGGAATAAACAGGGATTTCAGCTGGGGAAGCAAGGGAAACAGTTCTCTCCCACCCCACGCTGCCAGGCTGGCCAGCGAGTGATTCCCTTATTGATTGGTTGGTTCATGAGGAGGAGAATCAGAACTAGAGCCTTGAACTTTCTTCACAGCAACCAATTAAGTTTGCCTTTTTCATTTTGGGATACTTTCCATAATGAGCTGAATCAAAAAATCTATTTGAAAAATATATATTTTTTATATATATATATAAAAAAAACTCATTATGCTTTGAATGTGAAACACCAATTAAGTTTAGCTTTCCTCTTTGATTCCACCCCATTGTAGGAAACCGCTTAACGAGGCTTGCATGCTAATTACCCCTCAGCTGCAAGCCTGCAGGCATTCCAAACTCTGCCTAGTGAAAGGGCCAACCCTCCTCGACACATTCACGACTACACCAGTGATTCTGAAGCAACATCCTGCCCCTTAATACTGTCAGTTTCGAGCTCTCAAGCTGAAAGATCCTTGATAAGGTGAGAAGATGTCACTGGAATCAGTAAGATGATGTGCCTAGAGTTCTGCAATACCATTTGCTAAAGTTTGTTTGTTTTTTTTTTTTATGCACCATTGATTGACAGGAAAAAAAAATCCATTTTTCTTTGCTTTCCAAGTCTCTCTGTGCAATGACCGACTCTTTGATACTGTCACTTTTTAAAAGTAAACCAAACAGGCCCTCAAATTTCAGCTTCAAGGGGGCTCATGGTCCGTTCTTGGTTTTCCACCTTCCAAGGCTCACAGAAATGGTGTTGTCATAGATTCATGCGCAAGTGCTCCGGTCGTTTGGAAATCATGGGAAAAGCCTGTTTTTTGTATGGCCCAGAGTTTGGTTGCCGGATTGGAAGTGGTGCTGAAGCCTCTCCACAGACTGTCACATCCATCTGTTCCATTCCACTGGTCTCCATCGGGTATTCCACAGGTGGCTGGGTGTTTGATGCGCCGGCAGAAGCACCTCTTCCCCAGAACTCCCCAGGGGAAAACTTTACAGGGCTTTAAAACAAGGAAGAGAAAAATCAGAGATGGAGACACACACAGCACCAAGGTATATCCCTTACTCTGCAGAAAGCTGCACTTAAATGCCTATTGAGAAACAATTCTAATTCTTCCTTCCACTTCCAGGAGTTTGTGAAATTTCCACGTCTGGCTTCTACCACAGTCTCTTGTAAAATTCTCTCATTTCTAGATGATTGCAGAAGGGTTTTTCTGTACTAACACCATTCTTTAGTGGCACAAAGTGCTTAAGATGTTCTTGAACAGTTATAGGTGTAACAAAGTCACGACTCTGAGGCTGTATCAGCACTGAAAAGCAACAAATTAGAACTTCTTGTGCTGCCCAACACCATAGATTTGTCTTTAATAATGTGATTTACAGAACAGGATCACTCCTAAGGAAGTGCTGGCCTTACTGAGAAGCAAGGCTGCATTTTTTGTTTCTAGTGCTTCAGCTACTCATCAAAAAGTGTATGACAAAAGAAAGGAAAAGAAGATAAAGGAAAGGTACCTGACTGGTGTCCGAGGGCTACCTATGAATCTACGAGGTGATCGAATTTTTGGTTCAAAAGAAAATTTCTCTTTTACACTTTCAAGTACAGATGGAGCCACATACGTAAAACCCTGCAAAACAGGAACAAGACACTGCAGCTCACAGGCAAGCTTTGCATTCAGGATCACTTGTACAGTTATGAAAATCTGATTATTATAGGAAAATTATAAAAAGAAGAGTAAATGTAGACAGATGAACTTCTACTCACTCCTTGAAGCAAACAGTGGGACTTTAGGGAGTTGCTACACTCCAGCTATTTCTTCTCAGATCCCAGATTCCCACAGGCACACTCAATTTAATTAATTTTGCTCTATAGACTGGCTATTGTTGTCCCTGCATGGCCGTGAGAGCAATGCCATGCCCAGGGATCACAATGCAACTGAATCAGAGTGCTGACATTCCAGAAGGGCAGCACTGTTTGTTGGCTGCTGTATAAAGAAAACGTCAGCAGCAACCAAAGGATTTTCAAAGCCTTTGAAACATTTCAAACGTGGTACGGGATGTGGGTTTAGTTATGAGAGTTTGCTTCAAGGTGTTAGTGGAATCCACAGAAGGAATTTAGCTGAAATGCCCCTGCTTCCAGCAGCAAACCTCCCTCTCCACAGCCACTCCTCACTTGTCCCTGGCTCACTCACCAGAAAGACCTGGTTGGCACTTTCACTGAGAGTTGAGTCATCTGGGCTATCAACAGGTGTCTGACGTGTAAACTTTGAATCAAACTGGCTCACATCCTCTTCAGATTGCTTTGCAAAAACAAAATGATTAAGGGTTTATATTACAGATATCAACCAAATGGCTCAGCGGTGAGCAGTGCAGCCTCTGGGTGGAGTTCATTCCATAGGTTTTTGGCAGAGCTCTGCTGGAGTAAAACCCTGGAGTGGTGTCGGAATCCTGTCGCTGCCAGTGGGAGGTCACTATGGGCACTGACACTGAGAAATAAAGGCAAGGGGGAGGGGCAAAAATTATGGATCAAAAAGGAACACAAATTAAAAAGATGCCTTTAAAAAAAAATTCTCAAATTACAAACAAAAAACTTTTAGAAATACAATGCCAGTTTCTCGCAAGTTTAGCTCTTGTCACAACCAGTACAGAACAGTTGCAACTATTTAGTGTTTGGGAGCCTCTCCAGATAGTTTTGTCCCATTTTAGCAGATAGAGAAGTGTTTACAGTCTGAGGGATAGAGGACAACTCTGGAATAAGTGATTATGAGGAATATTGTTTAATTGGATCAAAGAACAACAGTAATTCCAAGGTCCCTTCTCTCACTCCCATGTGTCACTGAAAGGCAGCAGGTATTCATTTGTGCAGGCCTTCATGCAACCATGGAAGCAAAAGATGAAAAACCATCTGGTTTGTATAAGAAACTTCCATAAAATTGCTAGTAACAGAAAAACCCCAAACCATCTTCAGATAAATCATTTGGAAATATCAGTCTTGAGTCTTTTTGATTTTCATTCCAAAGGGTGAGGGGAAAAAGGCCTGGAGTTCCCATGCTGTAGAATGCTTGACATTAGTGATGCTTAAGCCAGTTTAAAGTGAGAATTTTAGTAGCTGGGAATTATAGAGGTGGCAATACCCACAGCTGCTGTAGCTAATTGTACCCAGAGGGAAAAACAGACACCATCAAAATATAAGATGGGATAATAAAAACTTGTTCATCACATCACTGGTTTGAGGTAAACTCTAACTACTGCTTATCAAATGCACAAGATGCATTGTAAAGATTAATAAGCAAACACAGAAAATGCTTAATTAGGTGATTTCATTTACTTTTGCTTAGCAACTACTCATCATTTTAGTGGAAACTAAGTACTGACTTACTGTATAGGGTTTAGAAGCTGATCTCAGAGTGAACTGCACTTGCAAGTCTGTTTAACCTAGGGGTCAGAAGCAGGAGGAATTCAGACTGAAGCAGATCAGGTGCTACATCAGATCTGCCATCTTTAATTGGCAAGAGTGAATCTGTCCCCTGAGCTGCTACAACTCAAGTACCAGGAACCAGTGGCACTCCAGTTCGTCAAGTGAATGTTTCTAAGTTTTATGAAGAGCTTTGCTAAAGGCACACAGGGAATATGTATCTCCCAGTATTCCCAGTACATACCAATAAGGGTTTAAAAGGAGGTTCCACCTTGCGTGCCAGCAGCTCGTCCCAGTTGATGTGTCTGAAGAAGGCGTGAGCCTGCAGGGGTGACAACAGCACAGAGTCAGCCCCTGCCTCCAGGGCACAAACCCCACAGCTCAACTACTAACATGTTCTACCCAGACCCTCTCTCTGGTGTCTTTCTTTCCAAAATCACATTTGGGTCCGGTGTAAAATATTCTGCAGCACTACCTCGGAGTAGCTGCGAGAGCTGAGAACTGAGATCACACCTCCAAGTCACACAACACATCCCCACTTCCTTGGAAGTGTTAGAAAAAGCCAGTTTACATGCAAAATACCTCTGCATTTTCCAGCTTTAAAAGTTAAACTGTGACAAAACACTGCATTAATGACAAATTATCAGAACTGTGATATATAGAGAACTCTCTAATACTTTGTCAGTGTCACCACAAAAACAAAGTCAAGCTGGAAGCAACAGGGACTTGGCCTCTGCCTCAGTGTTCAACTGTGCCACACTTTCCCCTTCAAAGAGCTGCACTAATGCCAGGCTGGCAGGTTTTTCATCAGACTGCTAAGAGTATCCTCACTCTTCCAGGGCTAATTTAGCATTGTGCAACTACTAGAAAAGATCTACTGGAAGACAGAGCTAAAGAATAGAAGTTATTTTCCAAATCTCAAGTTATCAAATAGGTAGGTAGACAGCTGCTTCTGTTAAGCTTTAAAGCCTTCAGGTTTTGATGAGCTGTCACATGTGGCTGCCTTTCTGCTCATTACCCTTGAAGACAGACACTCTCCTTCCCTGAGGTACCTTCAAAGCTGTTTTATTTTCAATGAGGTAATTTAAGAATTCTCAAGTTAAGTTACCTGAACTTCTCCAGCATCTCCAGGACCAGCTCCCAGACGTGAGGCAGCATTTCTTTTTAGCAGCTTGATGAGAAATAACATCCAGGAAAGCAGAATTAGTTATGCTGTTATGACCAGACTAGTTCTGCCATGAATCAGCACTTCAATGAGTACCATGCAGAATGAATACAGAGCAATCAGAAAAAATCTGCATTCACTTGAAAACAATTGTATTTTCGAGGGAAATAACTTTCTGTACCACTCAACAAAAAGGTGACTTATTCAGTATTAAACCAAGCTTGGACTGAACAGCCACAGTGGTATCATATTTCTATTTTCTACATACATGTGGAGTACTGATACTCATGAAAATTCTACCTTTTTAAGCAGATCTCTGGCTTCTTGTGTGAGGTAGGGAGGCAAGTTGAGTTTACACTTGAGAATCTTGTCAATTGTTTTCTTTCTGTTCTCCCCAGTGAAAGGAGGCTGGAAAGCACCATTGAAACAGGAGGAAAAACAGGACTTGTTCAGATCTATTTGTGTACACAGAACTCACTTCAGGCATTTACAAAGCAGGTAAAGTTACTGCAAATAGGCACTGTTTGCATAAAAGCAGCTCATGTCTGTAGTCAACACAGCCTGAGAGCTGTGTTTTGGTTATTTCTTACTTGCAGTGTGTATTTATACAATTCTGTGTATTTAAACATGCAGCTGAGGTAGGGCAGAGGGAAGCAGAAAAGCTACAAAGGGAAATACATGCAATTATAACTGTGCACCTACTGCTCCAGTCAGCATGTCATACATTAATGCCCCCAAACTCCACCAGTCCACAGCACGGTTATGCCCACTCCTCATCAAGATTTCAGGGGCCCTAGAAGCAGAAAAATCAAAAATATTAAAGTGTTTTAACAACTTTAATACTAATTGTGACTGCTAGTTTTCCAACAAAACCCCACTTATCAAGTAAAGTTTTCCTAAGTGACTGAACACATGAACCATCAGTTAAAAAAGGCAAAATGCAGCCATCACCCCCAGAGCAGAGTAATACTTTTGTATTTCATCATGCAGCTCACATGTATTCAATTGTTCCACAGAATGTGTGTGTGACTGTTCCATCGTGGATGGATTCTTTACATAGTCCGAAGTCAGTCAGTTTTACGTGACCTGAAATTAAATAGATCAAATTTCAGACTTGTCAGAATTCTGCCATTTGTAGAAGTAACTTTAGAAAAAAAATAGGGATTTTTAACATGGATATGTAATAACTCTGAACTACTTCCACATATGGTCTGACAAAGCAATACAGCCATAAAATAGAACAAAGTAATCACACTTAGAGAGAAAACCAAGTGTTGCCACTTGACAATCTACTAAAATGTATTCAAATACAGACAAATGTATTTAAAACATAAAGACTGTAGAGCATCATTTAGCTAAAAAAGTAGGTTACTGAATTTTATTGCTTGCTTCAAAATTCACAGAACGATCTTCAACAAACTGTAAAGTGCTCTGAATAATTCAGTACAAAGACTCAGCCTAAGTAAATAAATTGTTTAAGAAAACATGAAAATTCTGGGTGGTACAGACTGCCAGACTAATCAGTGTCACACAGTCACTGTAACAGTGCAATCAGAACTGGAGCTGCTGTCAGTGTGAAGTGTCAGCCACAGATGATTTGGCATCCTACCCAAACTGCCTTTCCTACCATCAGTCATCCCCATTGACTAAAATGTCACAGATTCTACTTCGCAATGATCCAGCAGAAGAGAAAAAATCCAGAGGTGCAGAAATAGCAAACCAACCACTCAAAACATGCCTGGGTCCATGGAACTTGGAGCTTGCTGTGGCCTATTAAACCAAGGAAGCTGTGTTTGAGGGCAATTAGCTCTGGCAGCTCTTCACTTATCCCAGGAGTGGCAACAGCCCTGCCACTATTCTAAGGAGATTCACCTAAAGCTGAGGTGGTGTGACCTTTTGGAGAATTGTTTTCAAAGGACTGGCAGCCTGACTCATTACTAGAGCTCTACCTTGATGATTAAGCATGATATTTTCTGGCTTCAGATCCCGGTAGATGATTCCTTTTTGATGCAAGTGCCCCAGTGCCATGGAGATTTCTGCCAAGTAAAAGCTGAAAGGGAACACAAAATCAGACACATTCAATCATGCAGAGCATCTTCAGCAAGTCTTTCACAGTCTTCAACACCCAAACCTTGACCACAGGCCTTGACCAGAGCCTCACTGAGCAGCCAACTGTGGACCCTGCTCTGTTGTAGGACTGGAGTTCCACCAGCACAAACTGGTGAGTACAGCACATGCACACCCTCCCCAAACCCACTGTGCTGCTCTTTCTCTACACTCTAAAATCAATGAGTAGTTACATATAGTTTAAGCACTTGGAAAAAAACCCAAACTATTAATTTACAAAAATAGCTTCACTTACCAAGCTGTGTCTTCCATAAATATCCCTTCTCTCTCTAACTGCATAAATAGTTCTCCTCCTGTCATGAGAAAAAATAGATTATACTTAATTAAAGCATCATTTTTTGTTGGTCAAAAGTCTATTTTCTAGGAAAATTATAAGCAAAAGGTATTTCTGCCTGCTGTACAACACGCTGTTTCACAAAAAACAACTAAGCCACTATTCTGTTACCCCCAGGATTCCAGCAACCTAAAGAAATCAGCATTTAAAAAACAAGAGCACTTCTGCCCCATTTTTTGTTGTTAGTTTGAGAAAATTGCTTCTTATTTCTGTTTGTTTCCCTAACCATGAAATAAAAGTAACATTTTCTTCTGTCACAAAGAACCTGCAAGAACTAAAGCCTCAGGTAACTCTGTAGGACTGCACAGAACCTAAGTGTAACACACAAAAATAACAAATCTAGTAGAAGGAAAAGTATTAAACCCCCTGCTCTCCTGTACTGTCATGAAAAACAACTATTTTATGTTTCATTCCTCTTTAGTGTATGGAATTAGAACCTTGATTTCTGTTGTTCTATGTAATTTTAATATGAACCTATTTCACATTTTAAGACACCAAGCCATCATTAATTGTCCTTTTATTTGGAGGGTAAGAACCCCAGATTCTTGATTGTAAGACCCCAAGAAGCAGGTAACAGCATGTCATATACTCACCACTGAGATACTCAAGGATGAGGTAGAGTTTTCCACCAGTCTGAAAGGCATAAATTAAGTCTACAATGAAGGGATGTTTCACTTCCTCCAGAATATTCCTCTCTGCTTTCGTGTGAGCTGTATCCTTGGCATTCCTTACAATCATTGCCTGCAAAAAGCAGGGATATGTGAGCACAGGAACATGCTAAACAAGGAACACTCTTAAAATGAGATCAATTCTGAGTTTATTAAATCACAACACTATATGAGTTAGCAATAGCACTAAAAAGTAAATTTCACCACAATATCTACATGGCAGGTTTCTTGTAGAAGTCTTTATTTCATAGAATCACACAATAATTTACGTTGGAAGAGACCTCCTGACGTATTTAAATGAGCTGCTAAGAATTACCCAGACAGAAAAATTTCAAGTTGAATTCTAATTCCAACTGTACCTGGCCAACAACTGCATTTACACTCAAACTTATTTTTAGGTATATTAAATCATTACAAAATTGTAACAGGGAAATGAAGGGATAGATTTTTATTTTTTTTTTAAGATTCAGACAGTAGTGAAATTCAGGTTACCTTTTTAAGAACTTTCATGGCAAATATTTTCCCGGTGTTTGCTCCGGTTACTTTTCGTACTTGAAACACCTAAACAACACCAAGACAGTGGCAATCACATATTTCAGCTGGATTAACTGTCACAGGTTAAAAAGCAAAGTTGTACGAGAGAGAGAGAAACAGAGAGAAATAGAGAGAGGAGATGACCCACAAACTACAAGGCAAGAGATTGGATCCAGAATGAGTTTGGGACGTTTCTGCCAGGGTGCCACACACCAAGCTTGGCAGCTGGGGTTACCCCCTGGCAGAAGGAACTTGTCAGAGAAGGGGAGATCAGCGCCAAGGCAGGGAGGGAGCAGTGAGGGTGTGAGGGTTTGGTGCTGTGCAGGCTCCTGACCTTGCCGTAGCCGCCTTTGCCCAGCACGCGCAGTAACTCGAAGCACTCGGGGCGGATCTTCTCGGGGCCTCTGTTCACACTGGTCTCTGAAATCTCAAACTTTTCACAATGCTCCATCCCACTGCAGAGAACCAGAACAAGGCTGTGAGTCCACCTGGTATTGAGAACTGGGCAAATGAAAGCAATGACTCCCTGCAAAGTGTGTGTCTGACCCAACAGTGACGTCCTGGGAGAGCTGGAGAGCTCCCAGCACCAGGAATGTCATTTATTGTGTGCAAAGCTGCAACCTGCCCTGAGAGAGTTACCTGCACATTTTGGGCATTTATAGTATCAAGATTTCCTTCAAACCCCTTCATTTTAATGCACAATACATCTCTGCATTACACCAGAATTAAGTTTAGAGGATGAAAGCCTCAAACTGACTCAGGTATTTCTTTATATAATTATATCCATATTACAAATATTATTCAAGCACAAGATATTCGTTAGGAGAAACAAGGATCAAAAGACAAACAGCAACTTTCACCAGAATTTTATTTATTATTATTATTTTATTTCAAGATACAATTGACAAGTTTTAATGTGAGGAAATAGTGAAACATCTTGAAACGACTCAAAATTGAACCAGAAGGACAAAATTTTCTATTTACCTTAACAATGTAACAAAATTAGAAGTTATATGTGGTTAATGTGAATGATAGAGATTATTTTCTGGCAGCAACTTACAGGTCATATTGGCCAACTCCTCCATGGTCCATGCTCTCACTTAATTGACCCTGGGGATGAGAGAGGTAGAAGAAAGGTGAATTAGGAAAACAAAGAGTTAAAAATAAATGCACTGATGTAAATCTACTAAATTCCATGCAAGATTTGCAGTACTGCCATGTGTCTCAAACAGTGACACAGGGAGCCACTGTCTTACCTGGCTGCATTGTTGTTCAGTGACTGAAATATGAGAGGTACAACTTCATACCCCAAGTGAACTTGAAAAATGTTATGGTACTGCAATTTTCTTTAAAATTGCTCTTACATAGAAATTTTCAAGTCCTACTGCAGTACTATGCAAATTAAACCAATAATAAAGATTATGTGAATAGATGAACTGGGACTCATCTGCACTAGAAACAACTAATCTACTGAGAAAGTTTTATGATTTTATATTGGTAAGTCAAACCCCAATAGTAATGAAAGAACTCAGCTTTACTCTAATGTTAAACACATTTTCTGACCAATAACCAGTACTGAAGACGTTTCTGCACTTCAGCACCAGGAATGTGGTTTAATTCTGAAGAGATATTTTCTTCAAAGAATTTTCAACCTGATCCCTTCTGCAAGATAATACTTCCCTCTCACTGGGGCTCTACATGGCAAAAGAAGTGCAAAGCAAGCAGACAGCTGGAATGAATACAAATAGAATGTAATGGGTGAGCTTCTAGTGAGCTTCAGACTGCACCCTCACATTTTTATTTTTAAAAACATGGACACTAAATAACAACTGTGAGTTAGTGGTGAACAGCCTGGAACCTACAGACTGACTATAAATATATTGAGTGACCTGTGAAATGGAGAGAAGCAGAAGAAAAAGAAAAACCACTGACATCTGCAAAAATCAGCCCAAGCCAAGGAGTGCAGTTTAAAATATTATCCAAGTGAAAACACTAACCAAAGAAAACTCGAAACTTTCAACAGCTTCCAAACCATTTCAATGTTAAAGTTTACAGAGGCTGGTTTATTTTGGGTGATCTAAAGGGGAACTTAACTCCTGGATCCACCTACTAACACCACAGGCAATTAGGGAGTCCAAAAGATCAGGTTTGTTTCCAGCTCAGAGAGTTGCCAGCTCATGTCCTCCTGCTGACATTTATTAGAGAAAACCAGCTCATTGACATGTTTCACAATAAAACCCACTAAAGCTGCCCTTGACCCCACTCTCAGATGCCAACAAATGAATTTTAAAAAAATTCAACACAGAGAATAAACACCCTTCAGTTCCCAGAGCAACTCCTCCTGTTACCTAATGGTTCTGGCAAAGCTGACGTGTGCTTCTCTTGCTCCCGTGAACTTTGGGTTTCATTCTCAGTACTAATTTAACCAAAATTCACTTCAGATACCATTCTGGTATTTTTTCAGGGTTTCTTCTCATTTCACAACACCAAAGCAGGCACTGGAAAGCCACCAGCCCTTCAGCCCATACATTGTTTCATTCGTTACAAACACATAAATTAAAGCTGAGGCTTTTTTTCACCATAATAATTAGCACAAACAACCACACGGCTTTTGAGGAAACTCCTTTTAAACAACCCTTCAGATTTTCCAGCATGGCTGTGCCTATTCAAACCCGTGGCTGATGCGTCTGGGCTCCTCCTGGGCTCACAGATTTTGGGAGGTACCAGGGGCCAGCACCAGCAATGTGACAGAACAATCCTGAGCGTCCCCTTGCTCATCCCAGGTTCATGATCTCAGCTGCTCTGGCTCCATCACCTCTCTGATCCTTGCAGGACACACACCCTATGGAGACAAATTCCACTGGAATGTTTTTCCCCTGTCACATTCCCGATGTTCCCTTTCTTCCTTGCTCTCACCTTTCCTGCTGTTCGGTTGTTTTAATCTCAAGTCCATTCTCACCCTCCTTTATCTGTTTGCCAAAAGGCACCTGAGACCAGCCAAGGCTGCCAATGTCCATAATAATGTCAGTCGTGGCAGTGCTTTAAAATCCACAATGCTTTAATTGTTCCCTGAGACTGAATTACAGGAACACAGGAGAGAACAAACTCAACTTTCTGACCACCTCACACAGAACCTGTTCTTGGCAGCACTAAGAGGGTGATGCAAGCGACGTTCTCTAAAGCCAAGTGTTTTACTGATTATTGAGGTGACAGACAGAGCTTTCCCTGCAGCTTGAGAACCTTTCAAGCCTTCAGCTGTCAAACAATGTCTCTACAGGTTACACGGAGTGTGGGTAACAGAATATCTGCTTATCTCCTGAAGGGAAGTACCTGCAGGGAGTCCACAGCAAACATGGAGAGGGACTTTTTACCAGAGCATAGAGGTTTAGATTAGATATCAGTGGGAAATTCTGCCCTGTGAGGGTGGGGAGGCCCTGGCACAGGGTGCCCAGAGAAGCTGTGGCTGCCCCTGGATCCCTGGAAGTGTCCAAGGCCAGGGCTTGGAGCAACCTGGGACAGGGGAAAGTGTCCCCGCCTACGGCCTGAGATGATCTTCAAGGTCCATTCCAACCCAAATCGTTCTATGATTCCGTGATCTCAAAGACTCCAAGAATGTCATTAATATTTAAACAGCAGAAAAGAAATGCAGTGGCAGTTTGAGCAACAGCAAACGTTTAATATACAAAACAATATAAAAGAGCAACAGAAGGCCTAGAAAAAAATATAAACAGATATGGTGCAATAAAATCCCCCTAAAGCCTTGTCAGGATCTAGACGAACATCACGAACTGCAAACTGCACATTATCAGGTGCGCTGCTCACGAAAGCACGAGATGCAAACAGCCGCCGACCCGCCTAACGCAGCGTTTTAAACCTCTGCTTTTAATTTTGGCGCGAGAGCAGCGACTTTGCACGGCCCCAGAAAGATCGGCATTTCTGCACTGACGTTCGGACATGTGACAATAAATAAATAATAAAAAAACCCCCACTGCGGCGCTTGTGCCGGGATCCCAACGCCGAACTTCCGCGGGGAAAGCTCCGGCGGGCCCGCAGCCCCAGCCCGCTGCCGGCGCGGCTGTCCCGGGGCAGCGCGGGCGGCTCGGGCTCTCCCCGGGCAAAGCGGCGGCCTCGCCGCGCTCCCGCCGCCGCCG
>VZTJ01003534.1:1134248-1151827 GCA_013397795.1 Orthonyx spaldingii
CCCTGAGGGACCGCCGGGAGCCAAAACAGGACCCGGACCCAGACTGGGATCCCGGGGAGGTGGGGGTGAGGTGAGCCCTGAGGGACCGCCGGGGGCCAAACCGAGACCCGGACCGAGATCGGCATCCCGGGAAGGCGGGGGTGAGGTGAGCCCTGAGGGACCGCCGGGGGAGAAACTGGGACCTGGACCCAGATCGGGATCCCGGGAAGGCGGGGGTGAGGTGAGCCCTGAGGGACCGCCGGGACCCGCACCGAGACCGGGGCTGGCGGGACGGGCTGCCGAGGAGAAAGGCTCGGGGACGGGGCTCGGGACCGAGGGGCGTGAGGGCGGGCGGCGCCGGGAACACGGCGGCGTCCCCTGAGGGGGAGACGGGCCCTGAGGGGCTCCTGTGGGCGCGGGGGCCTGAGTGGGGCTCCCCACGCAGAGAATCGGGCACGGCAGGCTCGGTATCGCACGCGCGAGTTGGACATGAGCCTTTCCTGGGAATCATTCACATATTTGTTTATTTTCTACGTGAGGGGTGACTCGGTCTCCTAGTGACAGCCGGGCTGGCCCGGGGCGGGCTGGCGGCAGCGCTGAAATCAGGCCCGGGGATGGAAATGAGCTCGTCCCTGCCTGCAGAACGCGTTACAGGCGCTGGCAGCGATCCAGGGAATGCTGGTACAGGAGCACAGCTGGGATGGGAGTGAGGAACAGCAGCCCAGAATAACCAAGAGAGTTTAAGAAAATTGACCTTGCTTCTGTGAAAGAACAGAAAAGCGAGAAAGCAGAGCTGCTGTAAAATGCTGAGTGGGGAAACATGTCAAAATATACCAGGATGGAGTCAAACACTTTGCTCTGCGTGGTGGAAACAAGGGGAATTCTCCAGGGAATCCTTTTGTCACCTCAGCAGGCTCTGGAGTCAAGCCTGGTGCAGTTCACAACTGGAAAATAGCTACATTTTTGAACAGGCTTAAGATTTCCAATTTTGCGTCCTAGTCCTGTAACTCTGAGTTATGATTTCTTGTTTCCATCCTGCTCTACTAAACAAATAATTTTTGTTTTCAGGCCTGAAAACCAGATGAATTAGGATGTCAATTGTCACAGTGCAGCTTGGGCAGTGTGGGAACCAGATTGGGCACGAGGTGTTCAGTGCCCTCTGCAGTGACATCCATGGCACCCACGGGCTGTGTTCCAGGAAGGAGAACGACTCCTACAATGATTCCTGCAAGGAACGGTTCTTCTGCGAGGAGGAATCTGGAGGTACAGCTTTAAAGGGCTTTTTTTTTCCCACACAGGGTCTGGTTTCAGCACACAGAAACATCAAATGGTTTCTTTCATGAAAGATCTGTGCTCTGTGGAGCTCAGATTTGTTTTTGGCACAATAAATGGTTCAGCAGAAATCAGGGCATGGCCAAATCCTTTCTGTGCCTGCCTGTGTTGTCCCATTAATGTGGGTGGGAGGAATAACTTAGGGGTGTTGTATCCATCCAAGTCCATCCCTCTCACCTAAATAATTGGCACGTTTTCCTCAGTTTTGTTTTCCTTCCTGTGCAGTACCCGTGGCCCGGGCTGTGCTGGTGGACATGGAGCCCAAAGTGATCAGCCAGACCTTATCCATGGCTGCCAGGTCTGGCCACTGGAGATACAGCAGCCACTCACACTTCTGTCAGAAGCAAGGATCTGGGAACAACTGGGCCAACGGGTAGGAACAGCTGCCTCGAGCTTCACTGAGGGCACTCTGGAGGCTGATGAGCTGCTCAGACCCCTGGGAGTGGTACTACAGCAGCTGTGGGAGTTACAGTAAAATTTGCTTTATGAACAACTTCACCTTTCTGCTTTTATTTTGGTGTAACCCTCCGTGTCTTGCTGTTGTGTCTGTTACCCCACAGTTACTCTGTGCATGGCCCCAGGCACAAAGAAGCAATCATGAATCTGGTGCAGAGAGAAGCAGAGAAATGTGACCGACTCGGGGGATTCTTCACAATCATGAGCATGGCTGGGGGCACAGGATCAGGCCTGGGAGCATTTGTGACCCAGTGCTTGAGAGATGCTTTTCCAACCTCATTCATACTAAACCACCTCATCTGGCCCTATGGCACTGGGGAGGTGAATGTCGTATTGCTTTTTAACATCTAATAATAGTTTATATAGAATTTATAAGTTTATAATCACTGTTGACTTTTAAACAAAATATCTACCACAGAATAAACTAGAAAATAGGTACATTTGACACTGAAAAAGTTCAAATGATTCAGTAACACAGCCAAAGACCTTTCACCAAAAAACCTTCTTGATAATTTAAGTGCTGAAGTGGTGCAGATTCTCAAGAAGCTCTGTTATCTAACTAGAAGTGTCCTGATAAGATCTTATCTCAGTGTTATAATCAGTACCCAGGCAGATCTTGTTCCAGCATGTTTGTATGGAGAGAGGTGGATAACCTGATTTTCACAGGTCTTGCCCTCTTTCCATGGAAAAGCTCTGAGCTCCTGACCTCATTCTGCACTCTGCCAAAGCAAATGAATCACTTCCTAAATCATAACTGAGGAAACAGCAGGAGCCAGAGGATTATAAACTAGAGAGAGATTAAGTTGTTTGACACTTATTTTTGTGTGGTTTTTTGTTTGCTTCCAGGTCATTGTTCAAAACTATAACTCTGTTTTGACTCTGTCACATCTGTACCAGTCATCAGATGCCCTTCTTGTCCATGAAAATGATGTCATCCACAAGATCTGTGCCCAGCTGCTGAATATCAAGCAGATTTCCTTCAGGGATGTGAATCAAGTCATTGCACACCAGCTGGGCAGCGTTTTCCAGCCCGCTCACACAGCAGGAGGGGGCTCAGGCTACAGCAGGAACCCCTTAGGTACCAAACCCAACATCCACACACCTTTCTGCAGCTGTGCTCTGAAGTTCTTCAGTCTCCTTGCTCAAGTATTTGGATACATCCCAAGTTTTAAGACAGGAAAGGACTGATTTAGAAGTTCAATCCCAATGTTGTAGCAGCGTCAGAAATAGACGTCTGCACTTCTGGTTTCATTCTTTACCAAAAGAACCCTGTTTCTCCTATTTCAAGTGATCACAGACACCCTTGTACCTATTTACATTTCACAGGAAAGTTGTGCAGGGCAGTAAGTTTGGACTGAGTTTCACATTTCACTTTGGGTTAGAACTTTGTATGAACTGAAATAAACTGAGAGTTTTGAGTTTTGAGGCAGAAAAGTTGAGCAGAAAACTGGGTAACAGAACACAACAGGCTGACATTTGTACCTTTAAGGACTTAGAAAGTTATCCATATTGCATGTAAAATTAAACTTTCACATCTGTCTGGAGTGCAGAGAGTCCTTGAGATTTTTGAGCTAGACTGAAGTGAAAAAGTCTAAATTGTAAAATAAAAGCTACCAACACTCAGTAACACAGAGCAAGTTTGCATGGCTTTGAAATTGCTAAGCCTCTGAACATTCCTCACTCTCTCCTCCTGTTTTAGCTGCCCTATGCAATACTTTTGTCCAACATGAGCAGCTGTTGGTTTCTCCTTTCAGGAGATTTGATGGAGATGTTGGTTCCACATCCCGAGTTCAAGGTGCTGGGCCTGCGGAACATCCCCCAGATGCCTGAGAGCTCCCTGGCCTACAGCACCTTCAGCTGGCCCGGCCTCCTCAAACACCTCAGGCAGATGCTCATTGCCAATGCTCAAATGGAGGAAGGTAAACAAACACCACTCACTCACCTTCAGTCTCCATCACTCTTTCAACATTTATTTTTACAGATGGAATAAAGCTGAATGTTTTGTGGCACTCACAGCTCGGACAGGAGCTGCTGCCCTCAGCAGGAATTTGCCCCCACAAAAGCAGCTGCTCCTTTAACCACTCCCTCAGCTGCCACAGCAGCTCCCAGATTGCTCCTGCTCAGCTTCCAGGCATCTCAGTTAATTATAACTATTGAAAATACACAAACCAAACTGACAGTTTGTGGCTGTGCACTTAATTCACAGAACTCATTTGGAACATTCCTTGGATAGTGAGTTCTGCTTTTTCTTTTTACACCTTCTACTAATACAAATCAGGCTCAGCTCTCCCATATAATTTACACGGAGAATTCAGTTACAGCTCCCAGTTATGCAAGGAATGGGCTGGAGGCTTGCTAAGTATAGAAACAGGTATCCATTTTCTCTGGCAGAGTGACTACCAGGCAAATACTGCTGGATTAGCACTGCTTTTCTCTGGGAATTGTATGATTGCTGTTAATTCATGTGCAGCAGCCACAAACTCCAGTATGGCCTCAGTTTGGGGCACAGTGATAGTTCCCATCTGCATCTTCACAAAACATTAACTGTTTTACATCTCTTTTCCCCAAACCCCAAAGGTATTGATTGGCAAGTACGACCACCACACCCAGGCTCCTCCATGCCCTCCACAAACAAAGCTCTGCACTTCAACACTTCCATTGCCAACCTGGTTATCCTGAGAGGAAAAGACGTGCACAGCGTGGACCTGGGTAAGAGGGGAAGCACAGCACCTCAGGGATTCTGCTTTCACATCTCACTTGTGCCTTTGAAACCGTATCTGTTGCAAGTGAAAACATCCCAAGACCACGTTTGACTCCTAAGGTCAATATTCCCTCTAGAAACATTTAACTCTCCAAGGGCACATTGTCTAATTGCTTGGGGCTGTTGTATTTTACTTCTGAGTTCCCTGAAGCACTTCAGGGAAGGAGGAAGGGACTGCAGTCTGTATATCTGGAATTCTTGGCTATTTTGTCCAAAAATCCCATTAGCTGTTAGTGGAGTGATGAGCCTTGCTGGCGGATGAATTATCCACAAAAGAGTGTAATTAATCTAAAGAATCTGTTTAAAAGTTGTATTTTCAACAGGCTGCCCACTGTGCAGATGTTCTCCCAGGCCTGAACTGATCTGACAGCACTGATCAGGTCACACAGGGATCAAGCTGGGATTTTGTCCAAAGGGCTGCCCTGTTTCTGCTGCAGGAAGTTTCCGAGATCCCTCCTTGTACACATCATGGCTGAGCCCTCAGGATGCTTTCAATGCGTGGAAAACACCCAGAGCATTCAACAAGTATGAGAAGTCTGCTGCTTTGGTCAGCAACAGCCAGTTCCTGCTGAAACCTCTCGACAGCATCGTGGGAAAAGCTTGGAATATGTTTGCTTCCAAGTAAGTGAAAATAATGATGCTGATACTTCACTAATAATTGCCAATATCTTCACTGATTTCTGTCTGACCCATTCTTCAACACACAGAGCCTACCTTCACCAGTACACCAAATTTGGAATCCAAGAGGAAGATTTCCTGGACTGCTTCACAACCCTGGAACAAGTTATCTCCAGTTATACCAATCTGTGATTTTATTTTTTTTTTTTGTTAAAATGGTCTGAAATGAAGATTTTCTGAAAGAACCAAGATGGAAAAGCTTCCATCAATTTCCTGAAGTATGTGAATTATTGTACTGGAGTTATTTTTCAGTCTTGGGAGCACAGTGTGTGTGTTAGAACAGCAGGAACTGACTCTGAACTGAAGATATTAGTCTTGAAAAATATTATTCTTATTTAATATATCTAATAAATACCTATTTTTCAATACATTTGCTATATACTGCAGCTGCCTCTGAACATCATTTTTGGCACTTCAACATTAAACTATCATGAATTAATATTTGATAAAAATTAAACAAGTGCTTGACTGCAGCAGTAAGGCATTCCTGATCCTCCAGTTTTAAAGTTTCATTATAACACTTTGCCCTCTGAAGGCTTCAAATATTGATAAAAAGGCACAGAATCAGAATTATTAATCCAAGCCCCATCTGGGTGCCATTCCAGATACAACAATTTCCTTTCCTTCAAAGCAAACCAAGATTAAATTCTATTTTAAGGACCTTAATTTTGACCAAAAAACCCAGGAGTTTTGAACCATCTTTTAAAAGAAATATGAAGAGTTCTTAATTTTCCTGTCATCCTCAACTTATATTAGAGATGATAATAAATTACATCCTTTTCTGGACATTTCACTAAGCAAAACTACAATGCCTGTTCTTCTCCAAGTTAATTAATTTGTTCATTAGTTAAACATATTTGGGAGGAGGTTGACTGGTAGATTGCAGATGTAAGAGCCTTTATTTGATATAATATATAATATAATATGTAATATATTTGCTATAATATAATTAATACATTTTATATTTTCCAAAATCAATTTAAAGAATTGGCTCTTTTTGCACGGATTTTACCACGACCACAAGGTGGTGCCCTGGGAAGCTGCAGCTCCCTCCTGGCAGGAGAAGGGATGGAATGGCTTGGGAAGGCACACACTGAATTAAAATCAAATCAAATCAAATAAAATAATAAAAGAGTGCAGTAGAATTGAAGATTATCTTTAATAACACTGAGCTTTCTGCTGCCTCTGTTAGCTTTTCATTAATGGTAGGGAGAGCTTTGGGAATTCTGGCCATTCCTCCCCTGTCACACTGTTCTCCCACAGAAATAATCCCACAGAACAAAAAAGGGTTAAATCAGTCTCAAGGATTTTTCCCTTGACCAATGGACAAATTTCACAGTGCACCTCCAGGTTTTAGTGCCACTTCATTCCAGGCCTCTGAGCTTTTAATTCTAAAGATGGCAGCTCAGAGCTGGAGCCTGCTCTGCTCTAAAGGGGTTTTCTTCTGTGGTTCTGTCACTCTCAGCCATTGTCTCATTTGGGTATTTTCACAGAAGGAGCTGCAGGAAGGATTGCACAAGGAGTTCAGACAAACAACACAGGCAACTCGAGTTTGCAGGAACAAAGGGTCAGGAAAGGAGACCATGGGGAGCTTCTCCCCCCTCCAAAAGGCACAGGATGTTCAGCAGCACAGAAATAAACTTCCCTGGGGCTTCCAACAGATCCCAGACAGAACTGCCAGTATCTGAAATGAGAACAGGTAACTCCATGGAAAAACGGCCAAGTCCCAGGAGTCCTTTTCCTCCTCACTTCACAGAGCAGGTAAAAGATTTTCAGAAGGCTAAGGACAGGTAAGTTCTGTGAGAAACAAGGAAGAGATCAATGGGTCATTGTACTGCTATGGCAATAAATAACTTTATTGCAGAAATAACCTCAGGTTATCTCTCTGTATTCACAATTCTGAGCATGAAGCAAACACAGCAGGTGCTTAGTGCACCTATGAGTGATATAGACCCATATTTATTATTTATTTATGGCACTTCCAGTTAATGGAGCAGGATATTTGGTCTTTTTTTGTTTGTTTGATGGCAGAACTTGTGCCACGTCAGGAAACAGCACACAGGTAAGATGTCTAACCCCAAAGGAAAAATTCAAATTTTAGCGGTTCTAATCCCTCACTGCTCTGCAGCAGGGGCTGGCAGGAATTGTTTCAGGCATCTCTAAGCTTCTTCCTGTGAATGTTTTTCAGTCCTGAAATTCTCACACACTTTCCCAAACCTTCATTTTTTGATCTATGATGGGATTCCTTTATTTTTTCCCCAGGATGTGGAGAGGGTCAGAGTGACAGGAAGTGAATAGCTGCTATCAAATAGTCATCACTTACAATTACATTAAAAGACAAAGTAATTCTCTATGTTATTGATACAATTAATTATGCAAATAGAGCCTGGAAAAAGGCCTTTATTTCATTAACAATTAAAGTTGATGAGGTAGATGAAAGGTCAGCACAAGCCAATGGCTCAGAGACAGGAACAGCAGAATCAGTGGCCTTGACCTTGCCTGTTGTAGGCCAAGTCCCCACAGGATGTCCACAGAGCCAGAACAATGCTCCAAATCTCACCATTGTTTGTTGGAAGGGACAGGTGCAGCTCACTTGGAAGCTCATTCAAGGACTCCAACTACAGCAGACATTTCATGAATAGGAGAACTTCTATTTCACCACAAAAAAACCCAAACAGAAAAATGGCCTACCCTCTAAAAAACAACCCACAAACAAAACAAACCCACCAAAACCCAACCCAGGAACAAAAATCACCTTTAACAACCTAAAATGCTTTAAACACAATAAATGTTTGGCAAGTGCCAGGGCACTGAGGCAGTTACAGATACAATTTATTTATTTGGACATAGATATTGGTGCTTTTAAGGTTAGACTCAGTACCAGCACAGGAAGGATGGAAATACAGGAGGGAAAAAAATCTGTGGTTCTCACAACAACCAGGGTTTAAGACATGGAAAGAGGAAGTTATATTCAAATTACCAGCTGAAACACTACTGGGAAACACTAAGGTACAAAAGGGTATTGAATGAATCATTCACTTCTTTCTGCATTTGCTGGTAAATTTAGTATGGATAAATATTATGAAATGAGAGCCTAAACATCCAAAAGGAAATGGGGCCAAGTGTACTTTAAAGAAATCTGCTTTTTGCTGGACACCACTTTAAAAACTGCACAAGAGCAATCAGGAAAGTGATTCATGGATCCGATATAGCACAAAAAAACTTCCAAAAGGAACTGAGCTGCTGCCTTTCCTCAAGGGCAGCCCAGCCACAGCTTTTCCAAGGCAGCAAATCCCCCTGGAGCTTCCTGCTCCTGCCTCTGGCTTCCTCCCCCAGCCCTGCCCACGCTGCTGCAGAGGCACAGCCCGGACACCCGGGCAGCTTTTAACGGGCTGCAAGCGGAGCTGATAATCCTGAATTTAAACCATGGAGCCCTTCCGGCTCTTTCAGTCCATCTGGGGCTCACAATGGTCCCTTCTGAGCTCACTTGGTGGGAATCCTGTCCCTGCAGACGCCGCTTCCCCTGCCCGGGTGGGGCAGTGACTCAGCCCCCGCCCTGCAGCAGCACAGCCCCGATTAACCCTTTCCCAGCAGCTGCAAACTGCCGGGTGCCCAAACAACAAAAACTGCCGGCCACAGGGAGCACATGGAAAGGGTGAAAACGGCCCGAGAGAAGAGATTGGACAAGCTGCTGCTTAGGAAATAAAGGCAATTTTTAGAGTCAATGTGCTCCATGATAAAGATCATGGGAGGAATGTAAATTTTAACCCCGTGTTCATACAAGCCTGAGAGATATCGAAGAGTGACTCCTAAGAGAGTCACATTTACTGTGTGAATTAGGTGCTGGAAACCTTCTTGTCTTAAACTTTTTAAAATCCCAAATGTCACACTCTAAGAAAAATGAGCAAATTTCGGGTGTTCTCTAGGCCAAAATAAAATTAAGAGCAATAAGTAGAGAAACTAAACTAAGCCACTGGTTAAACAAACAAACAAAAAGACAGAAAAACATTGCTTGAGCTTTTGTTTCACTGGCTGTATGTGAGGAGAAACAAGTCCTGTGTTGGATTTGCACTGAAATGGGTGCGTTCTGCAAAAATGATTATTGTACATACTTGGTTACATGCACAATGTCGTGTTTATTTAAGACTCACAAAAATACACTTCAGTTGCCTGAGAATGGTGTAATTGTGGTCAGATGGCAGGATTTAATTTGAACTCCTGCCCAGCAGTCTCCAAGATGTAATGGATCATTTACAGGAGCACGTCAGGAGAGCAGAGCCCAGGAGCCAAGTGGGAAGTGGCCTCATCCCACAGGCTGAAGGTGGAATAAAATCCTGCCTGGACTTGGCTGGCAAGGGCAGCTGTGGCTGCTCCCTGGAATATTCTCAGTGAGGGTGGTGAGAGCTGGGCTCTGATTCAGAGCTCCTGCTTTCCAGATAACCTGGAACAGTGCTGAGTTCAAGGATCCATCTTTCCATGGCAGTGCTTGCTGCTGGCTGTCCTGTCCTTCTGCCACCTGCAAAAAAACTCTGGGAAACCTCCTTCCCACCCCACTCTGGGCAACTCCAGCCTGTGTCAGCTGACTGAGAGTTTATGTTTATGTAGTGATTTGAAGTTGTGAATCTCTCCTTTATAGGCCAAATTTGGAGAAGAAACCAAATGCAACTGATAAAACAGAGTTGTAAATTTGGCAAGCAGAGAACAAAAATCCAATTAAATAATCTGCCCCCAAGAAGAAAGGTTCTATTCCCCACCTGCCACCAGCTCAGGGTTTCACGTTATTTTCCTCTATAGAGATTTAGTCAGGCTTCTCCTCAAACCCAGTATTTTCACAGAGAGGTATTTTTATCTAAAAAAGACAAAACTGTGAAAGGAGAGCTCTTCAATGACATTAGGAAGGAAACCTCAGCATGTGGGGTCCTGTTCAAGCTGAACAAACTGCGGGGAACAGGCCTGAGCTTGGCCAAAAATCGCTCCACACCGAGGGCAGAGAGGGCTCTGAGGCCCGAGGAGGGGACATCAGTGACAGCTTCAAGCAAAAGCTCTCAAGCTCTGCCAAACACTTCAACCCCTTCCTTCTTCACTTCATTGGAACGATCTCTCAGTCAGAACTGAGATCTGTGCTCAGAGATTGCCTCACTTCTCCCACAAACACCTGGCTCTGGTGCTCCAGGGCTGCACTGGGATTTGCCACACGGTGCTGGGCACAGGCAGAAGTATGAGAGACACTTTGTACAGAAATTAAGGGAGGCAGCAATTAAAATCACCACTTGCAGTAGCAAAATACTGCTTTGAGAATGTTTTTGGCATCCATTACTTGGAAGTCAAGTAAATACCAGCTTCAGGCATCTTACAATTTCTTCCTTGCTGCTCCCCACCTCGAGCCTTACACAACACCCAGGAATGCACTGACTGTGTCACAAGAGGTCAGCTGGGCTGAGGAGAGACCTACAAATCCAGGAATCTGAGAAATGAAATGTGTTGTTATGAAAATATCTTAAATATTAAGAACTCCCCAGAAAACAGCTGCAGCAAACGAGTCACTGAGAGCAGAGAGGTTTTGAACCAGTCCAGAGAGGTTTTGTGACCATGGTGAGATTTGCACAATGTTGTAAATCTTAATGTGTGTTTTCTCTCAGAGACAGTGAAATGCTGAGCACAGAAACCTGCTTTTGCCATCAAAGGATGGAAAGATCCTAACACACATGCAGGCTGAGGAAAGCCACAGCCCCTCAAAGTGTGAGCCTTGAACGAGGGATTGATGTTTTAAGAGAACTGCCAGGTTATTTCCTGACAGTGCAGGAGGAAAGAGGCGCCACGAGGTCATTTCCTGTGGATACAACAAGCTTTGGGAAATCTCTCTTAAGAATTTCTTCCAGGTGGTACCAGAGTCACCAACCCGTTTTTCAGGCCCAGAAGAGCCGTTTCCAGGAGCCGGGTGTGGCCGCGGGCCGTTATCGGAGCAGGAACAATCCCCCGGGTGGCAACTCCCATCTCTCGCCTCTCAGCAGGAAACAGCCGCCGGTTTCCTCATTGCCACTGCCCGGGCAACTCCGGCAAGGTTCTTGGAACACCCGAACAATGAACTGGGAGTGAATCCCTGGAACACGAGGATGCCACGCTCCCCCAGGCCTCAGCAGCTCCCCAAACGAGCTCTGAAGAATGGTGACCTTTGGTTTAATGCTAAAGGAGCCGCTGCTCTTTGGCACATTCCAGGGGTAATAATAATAATAATAAATTAATAAAACCCCCTCAGCACAACTAAGGGCAGTGCTAAAGCAAACTAAACCCAAGCTGGGCCCTTCCCACAGGTTCACACTTGCACCTTTGTTTTACCACCCCTGGACACCACCAGCAGGGAACAGACCTCAACACTCTTCACTTGTAACTCAGACTGGGTAACAATTACCCTTTTTGACCAAAATACCAGTTTTCCTTCTGTATCCCCAACACATTCCAAGCAGTCACTGATTGCTGGGCTCTCCCCGTTTGCTTGTGCCCGGGAGGTGACAAAACACCGGTGAGTTTGTGTTTGAGCTCCTTCCCCTCCTGTGACAACTGACCCGGGCTGTTCCAGCCTCTCCCTCTGACACCACTGCCACAACAATGTGCTGCTGCCTTTCATGAACGCCGAGTGGATGCATCAATAAACAAGTGAAATGTATAAAGAAATTCATGCCAGCACTCCATGCCCTCAATTAGGCACTTGAATTAGCGAAGTCACAGCAGGCTCAGAGAGTTTTTCAGCATAATCTTTTTAAAAACCCGTTTGCAGAGCACATGCAAATATTTACCTCATGTCTGAATGCATCAGAGGTTTCACAGGGAAGGGATTGCTCCACTCCCCTCTGCTGAGGTCGCAGTGATCCAGCACTGATCCCTCACCTGCCCAGCAGGATCCCTCCCACTCCCACACTCCACCGGTCGCTGCAGTCTGGAGAGGGCTGGGTGAAGTACTTACTGTTTTCTTACTGGTTTTCCTTCTCCTCCTCTCAAAACCCAACCAAATTTACAGCAAAAAGGCAGAATTTTAATTCTCAGAAGAGTCATTTCAATTACCTTATCTATAATTACATTCAGCCTTTTAACTGCTGATTACAAAGTATTTTTTAACCATGTGCTTCAAAGAAAACTGATTTTTACTTCCAAGGAACACACCCAACCCCCACTTATCTTTACACCTGCCATCAATTTCGTTCCCTAATATTTATATGTCTGCTTGATAATCAGGGAAACATCCAGAGTGTTTTGCTCATGCCTGCAGCGAGAGGGAGGCTGATTCCACCAAATTAAATAATGAAGCCCAAAAGCACAGCAGGGAAGGACTTTCTGGAACAGCATTAAGCCACTGTCAAGTGTTAATGACAAGGATCTTTGAGCAGGAACAGGCAGCTGGGGGAGTTCTGAGGGAGCTGCTTGAGCAGAAACACAGCGTGACACTGGCAGGGAGGGAGGAACCGCAGGGACAGGGAGCAGGAGCTTTCCTGACACCTCTGACGGATGTGAGGCTGGAACTGGACAGGTTGACCTGACCTGGCTCTGTGTGACCCGAGCTTTGCTTACACCAACAATTCCTGCTGCTGGGGCACGGGGTGGCTGCCAGCAGAGGCACTGACACCTCTCAGTGCCCCCACAGAGGTGTGGGCAGGCAGGAAAACAAGGAGAGAACCCAGAGCAGGAGGAGCTGCAGCCCCACCTGACCTCGCTCCACAGATAATGAGACTAAAATAAAAACACCTGCCACATTAAAGTCATTAGCTGTTCTTAGAGGGCTCTTACTTGCATGTGATTTTCAGTCATTTCCAGAAAAAAAAGCAAGATACTTTATTTAGTGTCTAACTGCAAGAAACAGCAGCTAAAAATAGGGATCTGTACCAAGTCTGTTCCTCTTGCAAGAGCTCCCTTTGGATTTGTCCCTAACACACTGAACGGACTGAGTGCTTCCAATGTGTAATGAAGATAAGTGCAACGAAAGGAAACTTGGGGTTAAGGGAGCAAAATCCATGTTTTCAGGTCAAATGCTAAAGGCTGAGTCTTTCTTTGAAGGCACAAAATGCAACTGCTGAATTCTCTTCTGTGTTCACACTGGGGAATGTTTGGGACAGCAAATGTCACAGTGTTACCAAGTTCAGTGCAGAGAATGGAAACAATCCCGCTGAAATAAACACTGGGAAACGTTATTTCTTTGTTTATTTAAGCAAACAGAAAACTATCCATTGCAAATCTCATCAGGTTTGTGTCACTTTTGTTTCTATTATTAGGTTTTTTTACCTTTTACCAAGTCTTATCTCCCAGGTAGACACAGGTAGAATGACCAGTTCCTTCTTTAAATAGTGTTAGAAAGCTTCCAAATAACAGCAGAGCTTATTGGAACGGACACATGGAAACACAAGCTGAAGAACAACAGATATATATCTATATATATATTTCACACTATATCTATGTAAACATATTGAACTAAAAGTGGGTGAAAGCTTTCAATTTTCCTTGTGGTTTTCCAGCAAACAAAAGGCAGAATTTTAAGGAGACCTCTAAAGCATTCAGAAAGGTGCAGTTTACTGACTCAGGCTCTAGGAAATGGGCTTTTTTCCTCTTTTAGTTGTTACAGTGTCCTAATTTCCACCTGAGAGCACACAGGGACTCCAGCATGGCATCAATGCCATCCCCTCCCAGAAGTGTGAGAGGTAAATAAATACCTGTGTCCCTCAGGTGACAGATCTGGGAACCAAAAAGCTGCCACTGGAAGCTGTCACTGACCCAGTCCTGAGGGGAAATGGAACTGAGGTGATCCCTCCACACAACACTGGGGGTTTGCAGGCTGAAAAAGTGAAGTTCCAACCAGAGCTGTGGGGTTTGGAATTGTACCAGAACAAGTTCTTTGTGACATTATTGTCAAAGGCCATATTTAGGCCAAATTTGATAAGATTTAGGAAATACTGTTCACCTTTTAAAAATCACCAGGAGCAGCTGAATGGCCTTTGTGCTTTTAACTCCCTCGTAGCAAGTCCTGCACTCAGACTTTCAAATATTTCCATTTAATCTCTCAGAGCAATCTGTATTTTGCAAAGCCTCCTCCCCATCCCCAGCACTGTCTGAAGTCCCCTCTGAAGCCAAGAGAATGGGTACAAACCTCACAAGCCCCGGGGGAAGCTTTGCAAGGCTGCGGCACCACGAGCCCTCCGAGCTCCCCCCGGCTGAGCTCACCCAAAGACACGGACGTGCTGCTGATGCTCAATGGAAACGGCTGGGGATGGATGAGAAACGGTCAGATGAGAGATACCAAAATGTCAGACAGCCTACCGACTGTTGTTGCCATGAGATCCAACAGTCAACATCAGTCTGATAAGCTATCCGACAGGATGGTACAGCCATGGGCATGGCGGGCGCTGGCGACACGACAGGACAGCGGCACGGAGGGACACACACGCCCGCCCCAGCCCCGCCCCAGCCGGGCAGGGAGCGGCCCGAGCTCAGCCCGGGCAGCCCCCGGCTCTGGGCCACCTCCTGAGAACGCTAATTAGAAATGCAAATTGATTCTTGGTGCTCAGCCCTTAGGATAAAAATAAAAAACAATGGTTCACAAGTGATCAGAGCAGCGATACAGGTACGGCAGCGGTGGGGGTCTATGCACTAAAGAGGGAGAGGAGCAGTTTTAACATCAATTCTGTTCCTGCACATCAGAACTGACACACGCTGATCGTAACAAATCTGACTTTCACAGCATGAGGTTAAAGGTTCTCTAAAGTTCTCTGCACCATTGCTGGGTAGATGTAAAATCTGCTTTCAGCTGGAATCTGAACTCTTCCCCTCTCTTCTCCTCCACTGCCCACAGTTCTAGGCTCAGGGGCAAGCACCTGAGCAGAATTTAGGATAACCAATTTAACCTCTTTAACCAGTGACTGTGCTCCAAGCAAGGCACGGCCTTCCTCTGCTAAGCAAGAAGTTCTGAAGAAAAAAGAACAAAAAAACAAAAACAAAAAAAAGAACAAAACAAAACAAAGAAGAACAAAGGGTTTGAGCACCATTAGTGCAGGAAGGATGAGCAAACATGCACAGAGCATCCAAAAGTGAGAGAGGAAAAACAGCTCAAAAAGACTGACACAAGAAATTCTGGAATGATCAAAGATGACTTTATAAAGTTTTTATCTTAACTTCATTCTAAATATACAGAATAAAAAATGTTGGCTTCAGCATTTGACATCAACCATCTCTGCTAACACCATGGAGTTGGAGAGGGTGGCTTTTCCAGCGTGCAATGCAATGGGACTGGGAGTTCAGCCTTACCATGAGGGACATGCAACACTTTCACCCAACCTGGACTCAGGTATTTACACTTGGATGGTCTTGAAACTTACGGAAAAAGCAAAACAGCCACCCTTCAAAAGAAAACTTCACCCTCAGGTCAGTCTGAAGTTAAATCAGGAGACAGAGTATTAAATCGGTTTTGGAAGTAATTTGGATGGACAACATTTGTGCCAAACTCCATTTAACATCCCACTGTCCATCCTGTGAAACACAACCCAGACTCGTGAAGCATTTACACCTTACCTTAACATTGATAAGTTTGTCAATGAAACCTTTGCTCTAGTATCCAAATTACTTTCAAAATCAAACAAAAAAAAAAAACTTGTTAAGAGTTGAAAATTGATGTTAAAAAATTTTTTCCCCCTTTCGAATAATGCTGATTTTTAAACATATGAAAAGATGTGTCATTCCTCGTGTCTGCCAAAACCCATCCTGGGTTTTTTCCCATTTTTCCAAGCTCATTTGGTTTTTTCTTCTGAGTACATCTTCTGTTGCAGCCGCTTGGCATAGCTCTGGGCCATGGAGTTGATTATAGATAAGATAAAATAACAAACCATGACAATCACCAATTTTTCAAACATCCAGGATAGCCAGTTTTCCCCCTGAAGAGACAAAACAGAAGGAGGAGGAGAATGAAGATTAGTGGACAGGACAACGGAGAGTTCTGGGTGAAAGGGGAAAGCCTGACCATGTGTTTATTCTGCAATTAATCAAATTAAAAACAGGAACCAAGTGCAAGCCGACAGGATTCCTGCAGGTCCCTCTGCAAGGCTGACTTTAGTCCCTTGAAAGACAATGCAGGAGGGGCTGCCAAATCCACTGCCGGGCAGATGACGAATCCCTGATCATTCCCAGGGTGCTCCCGAAGTGATTTATTATTCCCAGTATTGTTTGGTCTTCGCTAACGATTCGTGGAGTTCCGAATTAGCAGCCCCTGCCTGTCACTCCCTGTCACGTTCCTCGCAAAGAAAACAATCGGCTCATTGGTGACCAACGCGAGTTTTTTCCTAAACTGCCCCTTCTGGGTTCTCTCCCCGTCAGGATCCGACTCTTTGGTGTCCCTGAAGTCCCGGCGCTGCTCCCACTCCCAGCGCTTTTCACGGGAATTCTGAAGTTGTGCGTTTTGTCAAAGGAGGGCAGCAGCGCTCTGCACAGAGATCCCTGCCCAGAGATCCCTGCACATCCCCGGCTCCGGCCAGAGCCTCCCCAGTTCCGGCTCTTTTGTGGGAAGAAATGGGCAAAGGGACATTTCCAAGAGCTACAAGTGCTGCACGTGAAGTGGGAGTTGGATTCATGGATTTTATCTCAAAATACCTCAGCAGCCTAAAGAATTCCATGTCAAAGCTGCTCGATCCCACTGAAAATTCAGGGTAAGTTTTTTTAAATACTTAAAAAAAAATAAATACTTTTTTCTGTATGAAAGGACACTTCTGCCCCTTGTACCTGCTCTAAACACTGTAATTCCTTTTCCTTTCAAAGGCTAAAGGCTTGGGGATTTTATTTCTCTTACTGTCCATTGAGCCACAGATCCCCCTGGCTTCTGAAGCGTCGGTGCTGCCCCGTTTGTTACCATTTCACATGGAAAGGCAACTTTTTTCTCCTTAAATTTAACTTTCCAAAGAGGCAGCTAATGCAGAGGCAAGACAAGCCACTGGTTTTGCTTTATACTTTAATTTATTCTCTAAAAGACTTAAATCCAGTTGCACACAATTACAGAGTAATTTTAATTCCCAGGTTGCTTTTAAAATGAGATTTTAATCTATTCCCTGGGTCAGTGCAGATCTTTGAAAAACAGAATCGGGAGTTACATTGGTAAAAACTGCAGGTCAGAGACAGGAGGGAAGGGAAAACTGAGCAGGGGAGGCAAAGAGGGTCTTACCTGTGGCACAGCACTGTCGGATTTGTGGTGAAGTTTTATCCTCTGAGCTTCCAAATATTCTTGAAATGGCTTCTGAAGAGAAGGACCTATACTCGGAATAGCACTGATGGAAAGTTCATCCCAGAGAACACGACAAAATAGGGGAGGAAAAAAAAACAAAAACAAAAAACATTTTTTGGTTGGTTTTTT
>VZTJ01003534.1:1151837-1208513 GCA_013397795.1 Orthonyx spaldingii
TTTTTTTTTTTTTTTTTTTTAACTTACCACTTTACCTAATGAGAACAAAGTTCAGGCTGAGCCACAGCTCAGGAGGGGACTTGCAGCTACTTGAGCAAACAGAAACCCACGAAATAAAACACATTTCGGTCTGTATTTCCCCAGATCCTCAAAAAGTGCTTAAAAAGAAAAAATATTTCTGAGCAGGACAGCGCTGGGAAGAGAGGCAAAGCCGGGAGCTGGAGCAGTCCCTGGGAGGCAGGAGCGGGCAGCGCCCGCAGCAGCGCTCAGAACGCAATGAATGACTTCGGAGAAGTCCCACATTTATCAGCGGCAGTTCCTGTAAGAACTGGTTTGAACCGATTAATGAGGAAATGACTGGGGCTTGTGTCATCCCCCGGTTAAAACAGAAACCGCTCGCCCTTGGCCTCGCCCCTCTCCCGCGCCGAGCCGGCCCCTCTCGCAGCCAGGTCCTTATTAGGACAACCCGTGCGTCATCCCTTCCCAAAAAGAATGCGGGAGCAGCTCCTGGAGCGCCTCCCCCGAGCCGGGATTAACAAAGGAACAAAGGAGCGACTCTGAACCCTGCCCCGGCTCGGGCCAGGCTCCCTGGCAGCGCTCACAACGCGAACACCTTGTTCCTGATGCTGGAAAATCCCCGCTCGGGACCGGGAGCGCTCCCGGCTCCTGCGGAACGGGCTGGTGCAAGGCAGCCTCTCGCAGCCTCCAGGCTTCCAGCAGCTTTTCCTTAAATCCGGCTCAGCAGGAGATCCAAAACGCCTTTAATAATGGTCACAATACTTAAAAAATCCCCAAAATTCAAATGTAAATTCTAAATGATCGCCAGCAACCCCACGGCCTGAGCTGTGTGGGGAGAACGCTCCCGAAGTTGGATCCACACCATCCACCCCATCCACACTCCAGCCACGGGGCAGTTCTCATCTCTGGCCACTTGAATTTCAAAGAGAAGGGAGATTCCAATTTTTGTTTTAATTTTATAGAAATCACCGTGTTTTCTACATTAAAAAACTCCCCTAAATTTTTGGTTATTCGGTTTTATCATTTCCACTGCTCCTGCTGCTGCTCCAGGAGGGTTCAGTAAAACACTTCAGACCCAATTTATACCCGTTGTACACCCACCAAGCTGTACAATTGACCATCTCCCTCCCCGGGACTGCAGCAGGGCTGAACCCCTCAAACCATTCCCCACAAACTCCTCACCTGACAGCACACTCCCTTTTCCAGGCCGGAGCCCAATTAAAAAATAACAGCTTTCTAATTTTAGGGATTTACGAAAAGCACCAAACAAAGTGTCTCATTCTCCTCCAGTAAATCTATTTCCTCCATGGCCGGGGGCAAAGGAGATTTCTGAACCCATTTCCCAGCAAAGGTCGCTTCCCCCGTGATTCACCGCCCCACGAGACAAACGGGTGAGGAAATTCTGTGCCCGGACTGGGAAAAATTCAGGGAAAAAAACCCTTGTGGAGCCCAAAGTACGTCCCTTACACATTTTACACAAGAATGGATCAATGTTCCCAAGGATTCCCAGGGTTCCAGAGCCAGCCCAGCGCTGACCATTCCCGGGAAAAGCTCTCCCAGGGACTCGGGCACGAGTCACGCCTGGAACACGAGGAACATTCTGAGGTTTCTTTTCTTTTTCAAACAATTCTTGGGAGTCCTGAAGAGCGACTGCAAGGTAATGGTTTACTTTTCAACTTCTGCATGATTATGAAATAAGGAATATTTAAATGATGAGGGGTCAATGATTAACGGGGTAGTGGTCGAATGACTCCGTTCCTCACCGAGACCTGAACTCAGTCAGTCCCCAAATTGAATTAAACACAGAACAAAGACATGAAACCCAAGGTCAGAGGCTTGAGAAGCTCAAAACAATATTTCAAAATTTTTCTCACTCAATAATTCACCTTTTTTCCCCTTTTCTGGGCATGACTATTATTTAGGTGCACAAAATTAATTTTATTAAAGCACTTCAAGATCCTGAATGTGAGGACCTCGGCTTCTAAAACTGCCATTTTTTGTACATTTGTAAAGACTTCAATTCTGAAAAAAAATGTGCATAGATTTAAATAAGGAGTAAAAAAAGCAGAGGAACACCTAGAAAATCAGGAATCCACACGAAATTCTTGAAACCCCATTTTGGCAGCACAGTATTAGTTAGTGGTGCTTTTTTGGACAAAATTAAACCATTTAATCACCTGGTTATGTGTCACCTGATACCCAAAGGCATAACCCGAAATCTAAAAATCTCAAAAGTAATTTAATTGAATTAGAAATGAGTGAGTTCCGTGTCCCTGCAAACCTCACAAATCCAACTCTCTCCTTCCGAGGAGGAGGGGGAGGACTTGGGGATGAATTTTGTTGGATCCGGGTGGGCAGAGGGGCCGGATTTGCATCACAATTCCTGCACTCAGCACCTCCAAAAAACCACAGATTTCACCCAACTGGGGAAGGAAGATGCTGGAAGATAACCCCGGAATAATCCAGACCCAATTCCCTGCGTGTTCCTGAGGGAATCAAACCCATTGTCTTTCACATTAGGAATAAGGAAGGAGAAATTCAGAGTCAGAAGTTGTTTTAGAAACCCTTAACGTTGAATATTAAATTTTCGTTTGGATTCTTTCTGGTTCTCTGCTAAATTTTACTGTTTCCCAGGGAATTGAAGCTGAGAACAAGCTCTCAAAGATTGCCCTAACCTTTGGTAATCCTAAATTCATTCAAATCGTAACACTTCAGTCAAAAACATGACCCCCATTCTAACACTGCAACAGAAACACCCAGTAAAAATTTGGATTCACTGAAAAAACACTCTTGGTGTTTTCAGAACTATTACCTGGCATTTGTAATTAAAAAGAGGTACATTTATTTTTTTTTTTTAACTCAGAGCTACAAGTTCTATCCAAATGACAAATTCTAAAGCTCTTTTTCCAATAAATCCAACAAAACTTCCCATGTTTGAAGCACCACATGACAGAGACTCAGCAAAGTTGCTCGAGGATGGCTTTAAAAATTCCACCAGGCACCTGCAGAGTCTGACTCCAAAAACTTCCACTCCAGGTGCTGCAAATCCGTGTTTAAAACACCCTGCACAATTTATTAATTTGCTTTTCCAGGAATGACTATCAACAGTTGCACCTCAAATGCCTCTCACTGGTCGTTAAGTGATTTTTGGGAAACTTTAAATCTTTTTAACAGAACCTTTGGAACTACAGAAAGATTTTTTCTCAAAGGCACCAGGATGAAGCACCAAACCCAGAGGAGAAAAAATGGTATTTTCCCTGGACCAGCTTACAACAAGTAGGAAGTTGTTTAATATTCCATCTGCATTTTTATTAATATTAAAAATATTTATTTAAGACTATTTAATCATAAGCCATAATTTTCATCTTGCAGGATCTTTAGGAGCAGGGGTTGCTCTTGGGTGACTGAAATCTCTCAATCTGTGCTTTGAGAGGTTGGGAACCCTCAGGGAATTCATTCCTGTGCTAAATCCTGAAGTACAGGTCTCTAGCAAATGCTGCCCTTCAGTGTCATCGCACCAGTATCTCACAAAAAATCTGTCACACCAAAAATTAGGATATAAAATTCCCATTTTATCAAAGCACATGTGGATATTTGCTCACTTTAACAGAGAGAAATGTTAGAATTCACAAGTGTTTTCCAAAAAAAAAAGAGAAGCTGCCACTGCAGACTCACATTTTGGGAACAAAACCATGGGTTTTTCAGTGCTAATAAAAAGTTTCTCATTTATAAGAGGCCTGGAACACCAAGTGATGCTGAAGCAGCTGATCAACCCTGAGCTGCTCTGATGGAAATTAAAAATGTAAATGAGAACCTCAGTGCAGCCAGCCCTGAGTCTGACCCTGTGAACAACTGGGATCCACCCCAGGAAACTGGGAGCACTGGGGGTCACAAACAGTGGAGTTTATTTAATTTAATTTAATTTTATCATGGAAATTCTGACCCTGAGGGAAAGCAGAGCCCCGTGGGGGAGCAGGAGGTGCAGCCAAGGCTGAGCACACCTTGGGAAGGTGATGCAAGGTTGAGTCACGGCCCCACTTTATGGATAATCCCTCCAATATCCACAGCCCTCAGCCTGGAAAATCCCTCTCCCTCAGACTCCACACCTCGGGGGCTTGGGACAGACACCAGCAGGTTCTGCCCAGATCCGTCTTTTTGGGCTAAAACAGCCAGAGAAAAGCATCCTCTGGGAAATGCCACAATTCCAAATGAAGGCAACAGGGAAAAGCTGTTTGACTTCTCCAAATCCCCAGAGTTTGTCCCGGCACAGGCTGTGCCCAAGGCCAGGGATTATCCCTCTCACAGCAAGGGAGTGAAGTGGCAGTGGAGGAGCCCACAAAGAAAGGGAACGTGCTGGGATGGACTCCTCCCTGCCTGGACCTTCAGCTCTTTTAAAGTAATTTATTTCAGCCAGGCCAGAGGGGGAAGGCAAAGGCTTTCACCTTCCCAACAATCCCATTAAACAATCCCACCAACACCAACTGCCTGAGATCCCCATTGCTCCATTCCCCTGTGAGAACACAAGAAAAACCCATCCTGCAGCTCCAAAGCAATAAAACATTCAGGAAAGGCACCGAATTCGGGTACTTCAGCCACCCCTCCCTCAGAAGTTTCACTCCAGCACGGTGGTATCGACTTCTTTGGAAGTCAGACATTTTATGAACCATTGAAAAATAGATTTCAGTGGAAATATTTTAAGCCACTGGCCAATTAGCAAAGCTGTTTCATTTGCATAACGTGCCCCTTGTCTAAACAGGGCACCTTTCTTCCTGCGACTCCTCTGAGCCTTCAATGGTTAATTTTTTTCCAGACAGTGATCTAAACTGGCTTAACGGTTAGTATTTTAATGAGCTGTCATTTCCTGTGCTGATAAAGATTCTCACAGTATTTAAACCATCCATTTCCCCGAGGCTGCACCACCAGCAGGACCCTGCCGTGACTCAGAGGGGCTCAGCCTGAGCCTGACTCAGCCCTGGGAGCTGCGGCTGCCCAAAACCTGAATCCTGGGAGCTGGGGCTGCTCAAAACCTGGACCCAGCTCCCTTTCCAGCCAAACGTGGGCTCCCCAGCCCCTGAGGAGCACCCAGAGCCCCCAGCTCCCACCACGGCTCTGGAGCTGAGCTGTTTTCTGTGCCCAGAGCTCTGAAGCTGCAGAAAATAAATGTGGATTATGGTCAGGATGAACAGGAAGGTTCTGGGGTTAAAAGGCTCCTTTCTGAGAGGAAGAAAGGAAAGATCTGGGGAGGTCACCAGGCTGAAACGGGCCCAGGTTTGACGTGGCTTCCACCTGAGCCACGCTCCAGTGCCCAGGCAGCCCAGGAGGCTCCAGGGCTTTTTTTCCTTGGGACATTCTGTTATGTTAAACCAATGCTTTCAGAATTAGGAATTGCAACATCTCTGACCTGCCCATCCTCAGCTCTGCTCACTGCTGCTCTTTGGAACGAAACTTCTGCTTGCTTTTTAAAGATTCTTCTTTTTAAACTCAATTTAGGAAAAAAAACCCCTTGCTTATTCAGAGTTAAATCCTTCAAGCCTTTTGCAAATAAACTCTTCTAATTGTGTTGTGATCCACTGGAAGGCTTTCAACACCAAGGCTCCTCAGATTTCAGCCACATCTGTGTCCCTTTCAGGGCACGAAAGCCATTTTTGTGTGGAGCTGCTCTGTTGTGCCCAGGGCACACCCCCGGGTTTCTGATGTACCTGTGGCAGGAAGGTTGGTGAGTTTTGAACCAACAATGTCAGAGGTATTGGTTTAACCTTCCAAAACTCCTCTCAGGAGGTTGTGAAGTCACTGGCCAGCTCCTCCCACCCCAGGACAGGATTTGCTTGTCCCTTTATCACTTCTTGCCTTGTGTTCTAAAGAAACAACCTCAACCTGCATTGCAAATTATTTTTGACTAAAAAACCCCAACAATCTTTAAGCAAACTCTCCAGTTACATCAGTCACCATGAGCTCATTTGTGCTTTTTTGGTGCAGGGAACACCACGCTCCCTTTACCAGCATCAACTGAGATTAAGCTGTAAGCAAAGAATTATGGCACAAGAAACAGCAGCAAACTGGTTTGTCCAGGCAACAGTTCCAGTACCTGTGACCAAAAAACTGCTTTTCCTTCAGCTGTGCAATCATTCACACTGCCCTGCAGAGCTGGGAACGGTGGGAGCTGTTCCACAAAACCCACTGGGTTAAGGACACTTCAGGTGCTCTGATGGTTTTGGGTGGATTTCCCAGAGTTTGCAGCATTCTCAGAGGGAACACCCGCGGAACGCGGCACCGGGCAAGGGGCTTCAAAATCAAAGCAGCAAAACCTCACTGGCTTCTGTTTGAACTTCAAATCAGTTTATTCACTCAGGAATTAACTGAACAGATGAGTCTTAAAATTAGGAGGCATCAGGGAGGCTGTGGCTGCCCCAGGCCAGGCTGGCAGGGCTGGGAGCAGCCTGGGACAGTGGGAGGGATGGGATGAGCTTTAGGATCCCTCCCAGCCCAAACCCTTCTGGGATTCTGATTTACTGCAGGTAGGAATTCCCTGCTTTTGCTGCAGGATCCAGCCCTGGGGCAGCACCTGAGCACCTCTTGCAGGAACAACCCCAGGCACTGCAGCCCCAGAGTTCATCCTCAACCACAGGGAATCTCTGCCTGCAGGGTGGGATTTCTCCCTAAAAAAATGTAGATTTTTCTTTTTTTCTTTCTGAACATTTTCCACCAGAATGGATGGCAACAGTTTAGTGGATGCTGTTGTGCTTTGAGAACTACTTCTTCAGTAGTTTTCTGGGAATTCTTAATCCACATTTAAAACTGCCACTTCCCAGAAAACACCATCCTGCTTTGAAGCACTTTGTTGTGACTCCACAAACAGCCCTGCAGCTGCAGGTAAAAAACAGGAACGGAAAGACTGAGGTGCCAAAAACCCCACAACACACACGATAATTAAATATCTGAATTGGGCTGGGTTGGGCCTAAAACCAGCATCAAACTCCTCCTGAAGGGACAGAACACAGAACTCCTCCAGAGCATCTCCCCTCACAAAGCTCAGGAAGGTGGCACAGCCTGGGGAGAGCAGGATCCTCTCCCAGCACCGAGGCACCAACCAAGCACAGCAGGAGCTGGTGGAGCAGGTTGGTAATTCCCAGCCCCAGAGAGTTCCAGCACCTCTGGAAATCCTCCTCAGCCTGGATTTCAACCTCACACCAACCCCACTGATCTCCCTCATTCCCCAACGTTTGTTGCCACCACTCACCCTCTGTCCTTCGTTCTCCAGCTACCACCAAAAAATCAAAATCAATTTTAAAATTCTCTATAAACAGTTTCTTAATTTCCTGCCACGTTTTCTTTTCAGTTTCCTTTTTTATTTAATTAATAGGAAAAGTGTTTTATGATCTGTTTGTAATGGAGACCTAGACAAAACTGTAAAATCAAATTAAATGATATCAGAGCAGCCTGGTTATGGCAGGCTCAGTGAGGGACCCAGCAGCACCCAGTGACAACAAAAAGCAAGGTCTGCACATGAATCAGTTTTGCTTTTTGACTAAAAATCACATAATTATCAAGAAATTCTCCCTGTTTTATAAAATCAGATATTCTCAGACTTTATCTCACAACTTAATCTTCTGTCCAGGTTCCATGTATCCTGGATATCAATATGTTCATTATTTTCAGGTATTGTGCTCAGATATTTGCTATTGTGTAAGAGCAACAGCCCAGACAAAGAAAGTCCAAAGTCATTGTGGTGGATAGAGTTTGATGAAAATAAAGTTACTGCCCATTAAACAGAACTCTGTTTTAATTCAATAACAGGGCTTTTAGAGCAAGGTATTGTTTAACATGTTTGAGGCTCCCCTCTAACAGAAATTGATGAGGTAATGCTGGAGACAGCTTGAGAAAAGTCAAGGATACCAGGACATTCCAAAAATCTCACTGTCTCCCAGGAACATTTTTTACCTCTGACATCAACCCTCCAATAAAACCCGAACCCAGCAGAGCTCCTGTGACTGCACTCGAAGTAATTCAATGCAAAATTATCTCCAAGACAGATGAAGTAGGAAAAATCTCCTGGTTTTGGCTCCAAGATCTGCAGGAGAGTAAATCCTTGGAAATGTACCTGAGCTAGGGGCAGATCAAACTGTCTGGAGTGATTGATACTGAGAAAAACTCAGGATGCTTAAAGGAAACCACATTTCTGTCTCTCCCTCCCTCTCTTAAAATGATGTTCACAGCACCAAATTAATGTTGAGTTTTGGTACAAAGCAGACACTCGAGCAGCAGATCAGGAATAACAAAGCCAGGACTTGTTCCATCAGTGAGCTGCCCTGCAAGGTCCTGCTGACACTCCTGTCCTTTGTACAGCATCACTGTGTGCTGCTGTAGGGCAAACTGGAGTTTTGTTTTAAAAGGAATTGTTTCCAGACATTCCTCCCCTGAAACTGTTCTTGAGGAGCATGGCTTTTTGGATTTTATGTGAAAATAGTTATTACACTCTAGGTAGCAAAATATCCATCTGCCCCAGAGAACAAAGCTTGGAAAAGCAGGAACAGCTCAGAATTTAATTCATGGATTTATATCAGGTTGGATTCATTTTAGTTTTAAAAAAACCCCAACCTCCCTGATAAATAAAACTTTCAATTTCCATGTTAGAGACACACTTAAAACTCCAGCCCTGAATCCATTAGTGCCCCAAGAACAGCCAGGAGCTTCCACCCTGCTCTGAACAATTAAATGGGAATTTCTGATGCAATCCATAGGATTTGATGCAGCTGCCTGTGTTTAAATTAATGGAATTGCATCCTTTGTTTGCATCCAAGGAGTTTCTGAAACCCCTGCATGGTTTGATGGCATTTGCTGGATGATCTGACAGGGGAGGGTAACATCAACAATGGATTTTAAAATGACACCGAATTTCATCACTCAACAGGTAGAATGTGAGGCAAATAAATCCCACACTTCACCATCAGTGTCCCACCTTCATCAGTGTAAATCTGGTTTTTGTCTATTTTTCCCAGCTGCTGCTACCTGAGGTTTTGCTTAATTTTCTTGTTTTAAACTGACATTTTAACTTAAAAAATAAAATAGGCACCAATTACTAAAGAACTCAGAAAAAAAACCCGACAACCCAAACCAAACCTCAAAATCAGGATATTTTATCCATTTCTACCAAATTTAACAGAATGGGGATCAAACTCCACAGACCAAACTTCTCATTCTGATGTTTTGTGACAGATTTAATGTTGTAAATGTATAAGGTAGTTCCAGTTAAGGAAGATGTTTACTGTCATCCTGGAGCTCTGCATAAAATCCCAAGTTTTTAATACTGGGATCACAGAATTCTATGATTTTTTTCCTATAAATACAATTTTCTATAAACTTTCTCATTTTTTTCCCGGAGGTTTCTATAAACTTTGCCGTTTTTTGCCACTACACCACTGCAGAAAATGCAGGGCAAAGAGCCCATTTGCAGCTATAAGTGCAGGGATCTGTGAGTGGAAGAGCTGGATCCCGTTTTGGGGTGAAGGTTCAGTGCTGATCCCTCAACCCTGAGCCTCAGGGCCAGCAAACTTCCCCAAGGACTCGGGGAAGGAGCTGCAAGCGAGGCCTGAACTCTGTGTGGGGCAAAGCTGGAACAAAGCACGGCCTCAGCACCTCTGAGCTGACTCCTCCAGTACTTTTCCACTGAAGGGGTGAAGGTATTAATTACTGCAGAATTACTCACCCGATGAGGGCCACCATCTGCTCCACGATGTGTTTGCTGAACGTGATAATAACGAAAAGTTTCTGTAGGAAGGAAAAGAGCAGTCACAGAGAGCCTGGAGCCGAGGGGAAGCACAGACAATGGGGGACACTTTGTGTTCCTTCCCAAGCAGCTCCTCCAGCTCCCACCCAGCTCTCCCTCTTTATTTTCCAACGTTCTCCTCGGAAAGAGGCAGCAGAGAGAAAAGCTGCTGCCTTTATGGCTCTGTTTCCTCACAGTTTGCATTTCTGTTTTTGTAGCCTGTTCCTGCCCATTCTCATCCTCCCCAAACTCCCATTCCCAGAAGCTCAAGGTCACTTTACTCCGTCAACAATGTCTGAATGGAAAAACAGCCAGAGAAATTCACAGCCCCTCGCACGAACACGTGGGCTTCCAGCGAAAAATAATGTGATTTAGTCCCCTGATTCAGGCAGAAACAACAAAAAAATACTCAGTGAAGAACAAAGGAAGAGCCTTTGGGCACCTGTGAGAGAGCCTGTGACAAACCAGACTGTTTGGAACAGAGGACTTTCAATTAAAAACTTCTGTAACACATCTTACTTTGCAGAAAACCTGAATGCCCATGTTTTCACCACTTCCAAACCCAGTTAAAATGTAGTTAGAACGGCCTCTGTTTGCCAGCAAGGAGTGAGTGGCAGCTGAGGGCTCCCACAGCCTCCTCAGACCGATTTAAGCCTGGCCTAAGCAGAGCTGCCCTCCCCAGGCCGGGAACCAGGGCTGTGCCTGCAGCTCTGGGCTGCTGTGGGCCGGAGCAAGGGGCCAGTTCAGGATGGCCACTGCACCAGTCACTGACCTCCTGTCTGCAGAACATTGCATTAAAAGCCTTTTCCATGACTCTCACATTTCCTAAATTCCAAGTCCAGCCAGATCACTCCAAAAAATCAAGGCTGTTGCACAAGGGTGTGCTTGAAAAGGAGAATTCTAAAAGCTGAGCCTATTACAAAATCCGATGATTTATCAGCTGTACAAGACACTGGGAAATGTTTTTTCACTTACATGTGATCTGAGTGTGGAGCACTATAAATTACACAGCAAACACTGTGGTAGCTGAACAAGGCAATTAAAATAATAAAAGGAATATTGATCTAATATTATTTCACTTTTCCATGCTGCCAGAACACATTTCAGCAACACACGGATTTAAAAGCAGAAAAAAATTCAGATAATGCAAAAATAAGTGTGGAGAAAAAGCTGTTCTATCCCAGGAAATGAAAGAATTTCCAAATCTATTTATTGTGTTCTGTTTAAGCACTGGGCAATAACTGTTTAAAAAACGATGGGAAGAAAAAAGGTTGTGTTTGGGACAAAATAAAGATTTTAAAGCAGCTTAATGAGGCTGTAACGCAAATTATTTTCTACTAAAAACTTCTGCTATTTTGATGGGAGTCACAGCAGAGATTTCCAAACAACAGAGGCACAGGCACTGCAAAAACCCAAACTCAGCTGAAAACATCCCAAACAGAGGACGTAGTTCATGGTACAGCCCTGACCACACCAGAAAATCCTCCAGGGAATCCGGACTTCATCTCTCCTCGGACCAAAGGGTGACGCATTTACAGGCAAAACTCAACGCTTTGTGCAAACAACTGGATTGTCAAACTCAGCACATCTGGTGCGGCCCTGAGCGAGCAGGAAAAGCTGGGCCCAGCAAAGCCAGGCCCTTTCCAAGTGACCTGGGCTGGGACACCAAAAATCGCTGCCCCGGCCCCAAAACTGCGGCAAATCCGCCCAGGCAGGGCTGGCCCGGCCCCCGCAGGGCTCGGTGGGGTTTTCTCAACAGAGCTAAAAAGGGCATTTCAAAGTGCAAATGAGTGTTTGTTACCAAAAAGGGGAGTTCATTCTGAGTGGGAGCCCTGGCAGTCTGGCAGAAGCCGTAGGTAAATACCTTGGCTAACCACCAATTTCCTGAGCGGGTCAGCAGCTATAAATTACTCAGTTGCCTCAGTCTGGAGGAGCCCAGCAGCTCCTTTATTGTAAATCCCTCGCACCAAATTAATTTCCATTACTTCAGGTCGGGCAAGGAGACTCCAGGATCCATTCCCAAGTAACCCAGTGGAACAGGCAGGGAAAGAATCAAAGGCTTCGCCCCCCAGAGCCCCGAGGGAGGGGCAGCACTTGCCTGGATGTGCATTTTAATCACGGCTTTTCCAATCAAGGTTGCACCGAAGAAGGTCCAGAAGGGAACCAGAAAGTGCCCACAAGTTATCCCAGCCAGGTCGAACAGGGGGTTTGGGATCTGTGGAGTGCAAGGGAAAAGGGTCATGAATTGCAGCACACGTTGGATGGACAGGAACACGACAGGCTTGGAAATTCTGAAAAATGAGCAGTTTCCCCTTCTCCCAACTTGATCCAGAACTCTCGTGTCTTAATAATCACAAAAATGTTGATGTCGCACCACATCACTTAAGTCTCTGGGATTGAGCTAGACAATGTCCCAGACAATTCCATTCTCATGGTCCCTCCTTACCCCTGGATCCTGAAAAAAGCCAATGACAAGTTTTCCATGTGAAATGCACAGAAACCACAGCAAAGCCATTTGGAGTGATTTATCAAAGTTCCTCACTGACAAGCACATCACTCTTGGAAGCCAGTGTTCCAACTGATCCCCAGTGATTTCCAGCTGAGAAACTACATGAAAAACTGGCATTTATAGTCATATGTATCCAGTTTAAAAGCACTGATTAGATTTTATTAAGCATATGCATTTCATTTAAAATTGAAAGAATTTTTTATTATTATTAAACTGTTGGCTTGACTTATAGCATTGTGATACTATCTGTAAAATATTTCTGAAATGAAACCAAGAAAGTATCCGAATTCCAACCTTTCCCTCTCAGCCTGGAGCCCGGGGGCAGTGTCTGAGCAGGGTCACTGCCAGGGGCAGCGTGGTGCTGGGGTGACAAACTGCAGCACTGCTGGTTCTTTGGGACATAAATAAAGAAATCAAGAGTGCAGATTGGGAAAGAATAAAAGACACTGTGCCACCAAGGCTGCGGTCTGTGAGAAGGGGTTGCACTGGGCTGCTGGAGAGCAGCAATTCAGATTTATGGGCAGCCCCAGCAGCACCTGCAGAGGAAGAAACCTGAAACGGGCTCTAATCATGGCCCGAAATGGTCCCTGGGCAGCTCCACCTCCCTGCCTGGGACAGCTGCTCTGGGCACAGGAGCTGGTAAATTATTGACTCCAAGCCACAGCCAGGGCTGCTCCAGGACTCCAGGGTGTTCTTGGCTGCTTGGTCCGAGGGTTCTTTTGCCATTTTAGTCCCTGCAGCAGTTTGGGGCAGGGGTGCTGTGGGTGCCTCTGAGCACAGCACGGTGAGAAGCCACTCAGCAAGTCCCCACGAGGGTGCCTGAGAGAGGTTTCCTCTGTGCTTGTGACTGAAAGTTGCCCAAAAAAAGCTCACAGAGACAAGAGGGCAAATTCTCACAAGTCACAGTGAGGAACTTTGGGGCTGACTCTTGCTTTGTTCCTTCCCCAGAGCTGCCTTTATATAGAAATAAGCTCCAGACAACCCTATGACTTCCTTATTGCCACTAAACAACACGACAGTCAGTTGACTTCACTGGATAAACTTGCAGACATTTAATTTCCATTTGGTGGTGTTTTTTATGCAGCATTTAGAAGCCACCACTTAGGAGACAAGGACCCACAGCTGGGACAGTCGTTACCACTTCACCAGCAAGTTCTGCAGTCATAAAACACACATCAAATCAAACTCTGCCTAAAATCCAGAAGTGAGATCACTATTGTGAGGGGGGCAAGCAGAGCAGACACCTGGTAGGGCACAGAAAGGCAGGGAGAAGCCCTGAATCAAAGCCCTGGGGCTCGTGGGGGCACAGCCAAATGCAGGGAGCACACGTGGGGAGCTGCCTTGGTCCCCCTGCCTCACCCAGAGGTGACACACAAAGGGACAGCTCTGCATCCCTGCTTCCAACGCCTCTGGCACCTCTCACCTCTCCCCTTCTCCTGCAGTTGTTGTGTGAGCACATTCACAAACCCTCAGGTGTGCCCTGGTGGGTCTGTGGCTCCTCATCCCTCCCCCAGCCCAGCTGGGGCTCAGGGCCCAGCAAGGACTGGGGAAGAAGTCAAGCAAATGCTGGAGTGTTCCTGAGCAGGAACTCCGGAGTGTTTGCAGCCACCTCTGGTGTTCACCAGCTCCTTGCTCCTGCTCCACTCCTCCACACCCCACCCTGCCCAGTCACCCATCCCTGCCACCCCCCAGCTGTGACACAGACAGGGAGCAGCTGTGGGATGTGTCCCAGGACACTGAGTCAGAGCAGGGAGCAGCACCCTGGGAGCTCCTGGCTGCAAGGATTTCAGGAGCAGCTCGTAGGCTGTGACTCCACTCGAAACACGAAGACATTTCCAAGGATTAGAGAGCAGGAGCTTTGTGTCAGCAGCTCTAATCAGATTAATGCTCTCCAGCTAACACAGGTTACCAACCCTTGAGCAAGCAGTTGGCTGTGTCATCTTCAGAGTTTAGGGAACCCAGAGATGCTGGACAAGTGTGGAGTGAAAAGATCAGCAGTGAGCAGCTGGGTAATGCCCTGGTTATTCCAGAAAAATGGGATTGGGGGGTCCCACACTTCCCCCCTTCACTGCAACCACCTCCCACAGCTCGTGTGTGGGATGAAGAACAAGGCACACCATTCCTACCAGTTCCTGAGAGAGATTTAAACCTCCAATATTTTTTTTTATTCTGAAAGAAGTGCATTATCCTACTCAGAAACTGAAACAGCATCACTGGAGATGCTCCTTTCACCTCTTGATGAAAAAAGCCACCAGCAGTTTGCAGCTCCACAGCCACAACTGAAATTTGCTTCCTTGTTCTGCCCTGTCTGGTTCCTAAGGACCCAAAAAGCAGATTTGGGAGGGCTGCAGTGGAGGGACCCCCTGACCAGGATTTCTCAGGTGGTTTTCCATCCAATCCATGCAGGCCTCTGGATTTGAGGATGTCAGGAATGTCAGATACCACACATGAACACCTAAAGAAATCATAACCCAGTCCCAGCAGGTTTTGTTTCCCTGAGCACCACAGAAACTGCAGACACCAATGAATTCCATGGCAACGCACCCAAGCTGCAGTGTGTGCCCACAAATCCCCCTGCTCCTGGGAAAAACTCACCGAGGCACAGGCCAGGATCCCAAAGAACCCAACCTTCTGCACCAGGTTCTGCACAGCCAGTTTAGCCCGGGAAGCAAAGTCCTGCAAACAGGAAAAACAAAAAGTTATTAATGAGGAAAACCCCACATGAACAGAGCTCAGGATGTGTGTGATTCCCAGCATTTCCTAACTAGGAACTGGGAGAAATTTTAAAACCAAAACCAGTTTGAAAGTCTGAGTTTAGAGGGACAATCCTGGTGCTGGGGGTGGAAATGTGACCACCCACATCCAGTGAGTTCTGTTTTTCCAAACCCTGCGAGTGGCACTGAGCTCCCACTGCTATGGAAACAGCTTTTCCAGAATTTATTCCCCCGTATCTTTGGAATGTCAGTGCTGCTTGCACCTTATTCCTTGAACAAGCAGAGGGAATTCATTCCCTCGATGCCATCTGCAGAGTTACAAAGGCACTTTCTGAGAGCAGCAAGAGCACAATAATCCCATTATATCCTTAGATCTGTTCTCCCCAACCCAGGATCTCAATCAAAAGAGCCAATTCCAGGTACTGCCTACAACAGACTTGTAAAATTCATTGAAATCCATAAAGTTGAGCCTGAATTACTTGAAAAGCAGGGAAGGTGCAGCCCCTGTGACTGGAGCTGTTCTGTACAAAGCTGCCTCCTTTTATTTTGGGATCAGAGCTCACTCCTGAGTCTCAAAATTTGCCAAACACCCAGGAAACCCCTTGAAAAGCAAAAATAAAGCTTGTCACAAGCAGTCTGTTTGAATGTGAGAAGTGAATTTAGAGGAGATAAAATTCTTTTGAAGAAAACTGTCCAGAAAAACAAAAGCAAGGTCAGTGCTCCCTACTCAGACTTGGTCACAAGAATTACAGAAAACTGGGAATCCTTGGGAATTGCAAACATTAAAAAATAATTATTAATTGCTTTTTTAAAAATCTACAAATAAGCAATAAAATTCTGATTTTTCCAGGAGCAATGCAATAAATTACACAAGGAAATTACTTTAATCAAAAATTAATGATATTCTAAATTCCACCCTTTACTATTGAATTGTAGAATTCAGACTATCATTAATTATTGATTAAAGCAACTGCAGGGTAATCCAGAAAAATTACATTTATGCAACTTTAACTTTGTTAAAGTTCTACTGAAACCTTAAATACTAGACACCAATACAAGAAAACTACAATTATTTGACAATGTTCTTGCATATTATTTAAATGTTGAGCTGTAGAATTGACAAAATTTTCTATGGCAGATAAAAAAAATTAATAAATCTGTGATAAGACCATTTGCTTCTTTTTACACCCCTTTTTCAAGCAGTAACTTTTCTCTGTTACTGAGCTTTCAACCAGTTAAATTCTCAATTTAGAAATTAAGAAAATACCAACCAAAAACCAATTCTTACTGAAGTCAGAATAATTCTATTTATTGTATTTAATGTCTGGAAAAATAACTCAAATTAAAACTGAAAAAAAATGCCAAAGAAATGAGATTTCCTAAATCTTCCAGTGGGACACTTTTAAGCACAGGGGAATATAAAAACCCTCTAGAATATCCTGTAAGGGAGAATTTGCACATTTTGACCAGGAGTTACACCTTGGGGTCGTGATTTCAAAACGGAAGAGATCAAATATTCACTCTCTCAATTCAATTTTTTCCTGATGTTTTCCCACTGAACTTGTAGGATCCCCACAGAACCCGAGGGATTAAACCTGCTCCCAGTGAGGCTGACCCCAAACCCTTGAATTCTGGTAGGAAACAATCTGGAAAGTCAAATCAATTTCTTCACGAGTTTTTTTTTCATTAAAAGATCGGATTTTGACACAAATTGTTACAAACAACACAACAATTCACAGACGACCAAGCCCAAAAATCTTGCGACATCCAGGGCAGTTCCTGCTCCAACTGCAAGTCCCTCGTGGTTATTTCCAAGGAAACAGAGCCCAAAAAGGGGATCCCAGAGCCCTGCCAGGGGCAGCTCCGGTGGGACCCCCAGGGTTTGGGATGGAGGGAATAAAACACCCAGGATTTTCCCCAGGGGAAACAACAGCTCTCCCAACTCCCCAGCCAGGCACACGAGTGAAAATCAGTCCTCAGCATTGCTTTCCAAATTAATTTAACACCAAAAAGTGCTAAACCAGATTTTGTCCTTGGGAAAGGTGTCCTGAAATAGCTCCTTCCTCAGGGATTTCTGGAACAGAGCTCAGGGTGACCAGGACATTTGCAGTTCCCATTTTCTCCCCCATTTCACAAAGCTCACGGGGTTGGAGCAATATTTTCACTTTTATAAGCCAATAAATATTTTTTTCTCACAGCTCCATAAATCTCATGGCAAAATATCTTTAAAATAAAACACTCCAAGACAATTCTTCAAACGGCTCCACGATTTATTTGCATGGAAGTTGTTTCTATTCTGATTTTAATTTATTCCCCCATTATCTTTTACTGTGTTGCTAATGCACTCTTGTATTCATTTTCACAAGCTGGAATTGGAAATAAAACTCTCTAACAAATGACCCATAAACTAATACTTGCAGCACAGCTGCTTTAATAAAATATATTATTATAATGATATATAAATTGACTGTATTAACTCAGGGTAAAGCACAGTGCACCATTTTAAACCAAATTTCTTAAAAAGAAACAGCTCCCCTCACCCACATTTCTCAACTGCTGCAAAACTCAAGGCTGCCTTGAAACTAATATTTCCCCTGCAGCTAAAAACATATAAAACATTTAAAAGGTAATGATGAAAGTCTTTAAAAAAAGTGTAACAAGCTTGTCTCAAAAAAACCCCAAACCAAAACCAATGTTGGGGCAATTTTTGTCACCTTATTAATTCATAACTTTATTTTTTAAAGTTATTACTCAGCTGGTTTCTTCTTTAAGTTCTGTTTTCACATTGCCTATCACAAAGTACTTCATGGAAAGCTCAACTTTAAGTTCCAAAAATTTCACTCAAGAACTTGTCATTTGTCTTCCTTTTCTCAAATTCTCTAAATAAGCCAAAAGACAAATTCAAGATTTATTTTTTTTTTACCTATTTTCTATGATCTAATATAATGCCAGCTATGAGCAATTTGCAGGGTAATAAACCTACCAGGGCTGTAACAAAACTATGATTTTCCAGCCTCAACATTTACTCTGTGAAAACGAGTTCAGAACTATTTCTCTTTGGTTCCTTCCTTAAATTTTGTTTGACAAATCTTTGCGACATCTGCAGCAATAAAAAAGCCTTAAAAGTTTCATTTCTCCGAGAATACAATCCCCAGTTTCACAACTTTTACCTATTTCACAACAGAATTTTTTTTTCTCTTTTCTAAAGCCTGCACAGGGAACAATCTTTTCTCTATTTTTTTAAGCATTTGAAATAAAATAATACAATTTTCATAACTTAGTGCTTTAAAAAATAATATTATTTTTATATATATATATATATATGAAAAAAGACAAAAGTTCAGCTACTTACAGGCAAACCATTTTCCCCCCAAATTAAAGTTTCTAGACTGGACTGGCCTCTCAGCTAATTGTGATTCATTCTTTATAACATTTCAGGATGCTTTAGCTCACTGTGTCCCTTTCAGAGATGATTTATTTTTTGGGGTTTGGAAATAGACTTCCTGTGAGTGGCACAGAGCAGGCAGAGGAAGGTTAAATGATTAAACATGACTTCACTGGGTTAATCATCAGATCCCAACAACGGGGCTGGAAACAAGAGGCACGGAAAGGTCAGGGATGATTCCCCAGGCCCAGCTCGCAGCTCAGGGGGGAATTGTCCTGGAAAAGGGAATTTTTCATCATTTGATGGACCATAGGACAAAAAACCCTCCCAAATTTCCACACCTAAAGGGGTGGTAAAGAGAATTTCCATGTTCTGCCACAGTGTTCCTTCTTTAAGCAGGCCCTGAGGAGCAGCTCTGTCTAAACATGGACCTTTCATCCCTGGAAAAATCCCTCCTGAAAGAGGGAATGGACAACCCTGTCTAGCTCACAAAGCTTTGCCCCATCCCTCCGGTTTATTTGGTTTCCATTTATAATTCAATCTCTCCCTCCTTTCACTGTGAAGTTGCATGATCTGCTCTGTATTTGAGTGAAGAGCAAACACCTCACCAGATTTAAACAACAAGCTCAAGGAAAAAAAGATAATTTTAATAAATATTTTTTCCTCTTTTCCCTCTGTAATTAATTTCAATTAATTGTTCCCACTGAAATGGTGAAGCCTCTTTCTCCTTGCTCTGCAACAGCAGAGCTGGCTGATGGATCCACAGGAGTAGCAGGAGGTATCCAAGGAGCTCTGAACAGTCAGAGCTGGGCTGGATCCCACAGAGAAAACCTGGAACACTTGCACAGATCAGTTCCCTGCAGCCTGCACAGACTGTGCAGAGGGACAGTTCATTTTCTAACAGCTGCAATCAGATTTTAGGAGCACTGAGAAACCAACGGCTCCCACCTCTGAAAGACACAATCCAGCTTCCAGAGATCTGAGGCCTGGGAAAACTTCTCTCCTATTTCTTTTCTGCTGTAAATACCCCAAGCACTTCACAAATACATTGGTGATGCTGGCAGATTTAACACAAAAATGGACTCAGTTCCCAAGTTCACCGTGTACTGTCCCTGCCTGAGGTCACACAGGATCAGGGGAGGGCAGGGATGTTTTAATGCCATGGATCCTGCAGGAAATTCCTTACCTGGCAGACGGTGGCCTGAAGAAATTAAAAAAAAAAATTCTAGAAGGCCTGGAAGGGGCTCCACAGGATTTGTGACTCTGACAGAAAACAGGAGCATGGGTGAACATTAAACAAATTAAAGGACATAAAGAGAGATCTGAATGTGTTACACCTCAATGGTTCTCCAGGAGAACTCTGGAGCTGCTGGAGAGAGGGAACTTCATCCTCCTGCAGACTCCCCAGGCCAAACGTGCCCCTTGTGTGTGATGGAGAGGACAGTCCTTTAAGATTTGAGCATTATTTCTATTATTGTTATATAAAAAAGTTTAATTATCCAGATAGTCATCTCAAGAGGAGAACATTTCCCCCCCCCAAAGATTGAAGACTATGTATGAAGCCACCATTTAAATCACCAAAATTATAGATTCCTTAACATTTAAAGAGCTGCCTACAAAGACAGTGCCCCTCTTTATGTAAAAATCCCAGTTATGTTAAAAATGAGCTGCACAGTATTTTGTTTCTTCTGTCTTTCTGTTACAACACAATGGAATCAAACACAACTTATGGGAGAATGACCATTTGTGGTCAGGCAGTGGATTCCAGGATTTCAGAGGACTGGGAGGAATTATTAACTCCTTGAAATAAAGCCGGGACTGCAGAGGAGCAGTTGCAAAGAACTCGGAGAGGTCCCAAAGGCTGGGAGGTCACAACACATCCCTGCACATGGTTCATCACTCAGGGGCCAAAATCCACTTCTCAGCCCTCCCCAAAACATCAAAGGTACAAACAGGAATATCGTGACAGCAGCTCATGGGGTTTTGTTCCAAGCTTTCTCCAAAACAATTCCAGTTAAATGCAAACACAGGGCAAACTCAAAGGGGATTTTTCCATCTCGATGCCTGGAGAGCAGAGGGTGTGAAGGGAAAGGTTTAAACTCCCTTATCACCCAAAAGTCTGGGAAAGGAAGGTCCTGTCTGGGAAATCAGAGCCCCAGAAGAGGAAGCTGGAAAAAGTTTTGAAGGATTACTGAAAGCAGTGAAGGGATGGTGGCAGAACTAAGCCAGTTTGGTAAAAGAAAGGGATTTACACACAACAGGCATAGGACAAACATTTCACATTCTAAATAAGTTTCACTTCATGAGAAGTCTGGGTTTTCTGAGACATTGAATTCTGGAAAAGGAATTGGGTAATCATGGAAAAGTTGCAAGAGGAAAAGACGTCGATGTTGAACATGAAAACAGCTTTAAAAAGTACAGGATGAAGGCAACCAAACAGCAATAAAACAGCCTTGGCTTCTCCAAAGAACTGGAAAGAATAGTGCAGCACCCACAAAGCCTCATTAAACAGACTGTGCTGGAGACCTGAGGGCTTGAAACTGGTAAGACTTCAAACCAATATTCAGAGTATCTGTAGGCAAGGATGAACATAGAGCAGATGTTACAGACAAACCCCGAGCCAACAAAAAGTCAGATCTGCAGGTGGGTTCTTCCACTGGCCATTCTGAGGCCGAGAATGCTGGACACAGATTGGGAGGGATTTATTCCCACATCTGTTTGTCTTCAAACTCCTGAGGCTGCTTGCATGTTAAGGTTACGGGGTGACGCTGCAATCCAGAGACAATCAGGAGGATGCTCATCTTTGGGACTGTGTAAACTCAGACATGAGTAACTGCAATTAGTTCCTGGGTCAGAATGAAGTTTTTCTATAGAAAATACAATTAAACCCATTGTCCTCCCGGCAGATTTTAGAAGTGATGTTAGACAAGACAGACAAAAGAAGGCACAGCGCCGTGTGAGGAGCTGGATCCTTTGCCAGTCCCGTGGGAGCAGAGACAGCAGAGTGAGGAGTCCATTCCAACAGCAGACTTGCCTTTCTCTGCTCGTTTCATTCTAGCCTGGCTTGCAGTAAAAGCGTGAAACTTCCAAATTATGGGTTCATTTTATGGTAAATAAGATCTCCCCATTAACAGGAGCAGGAACGAAGTCAACCAGCTCTGGATCAGTCCATTAGTTCCACTCTAGGAACTTCCAGGTATTTTCTTCATTTCATTAATCATCTCTATCATGATAGGAACATTTTATTTCCCTCCCTCCTCCCTTCCCCTTCTTGAGGGAAGAACCAGCAAATGTTTCTTTATAACAAACTCCATGTCAGGAGCTTTAATTTCAGGATTTCAGCCTGTTACAATCCAGCAGCACACTCAGGTTCAGAGGGGAAATACCAAAAGGAGGATGGATTACAGGTCTCAGTGAGCTCTCTAACTCAAATTTAATGCCAGCTTTTCCCACAACCAGAACTGAAACCCTCAGACTTCTATTTTGCTTCATGCACTGTAAGAATAAAGAAATTTTGTAAAGAATAAGACACAATTAAAGGAAACAGCCTAAAGGAAGAGGAAGGAGCATGTCCTTTCAGCCTTATCAGATCTGTCCTGCAGAGCTGTAGCCCCTTTAACCACATCCCCTGCCACCTCTGCTCCTCAGAGCAGCTCTGTGCAGCAACGTGTCCACTCTGACACTGCAGCTTTACAGCCCTGCACTGAAACATGAAATAAAGTGATTTCTTTCCTTGCTGAACAACCACTTTCTATTCACATCTCACAGGAAAGCCGGCAGAGCAGATCCTGCAACCCATTGCCATGGAAGGGAGCTCTCAGTGGGAATGGCAGCAGCACTGGAGGAGATTTCCCAGGATGTTGTGCAGCCTCCAGCCCAGGAGGGCTCCAGGACCAGCCCAGACAATGCCCTGAGGAACCTGAGCTGGACAAGAAAAAAAAAGCTGGGCTAGAAACTGCCTCAGGTTCCTCTCAAGGTGAATTTTTCTGTGATTCCAGGACAAGATACTACAGCCACAGGCAGGGAGAGGAGTGGAGGAAAGGGACACCCAGCACTCCCCAAAACCCCACTGCAGCTGCACTGAAGCTCATTTATCTCAAAGCTACAACTGCAATCAGTTACTGTGGCCACAGCTCTGTCAATTCCAGGACATTGCCAGTTTTTAAAAATCCATTCTAAAGAACCAAGCCCTATTTTGAGGTGGTTTAAGATCTAGATGTTGTAAGGAAGGAATTCTTGATAAGCAGTCACAAAAATTGACATTTTCCATTTCTGATAAATCTGAGAACTCAAAGCCATCAGCACTGAAAAAAAATACTATTTCTCCACACAGGACTCAGAATTAAATAGACTCAGATTAAAATAGAATGGAAGTGAGGAACTTCTGTGACAGCCCTCAGCACACACAAGGCTTCCCCCTCAGGCCAGATGTGCAACCTCTCCCCTGTTCTCCCTGCAAGGGCAGAGGCTCCCAGACAGCTCAGAGAAGTGCTCTGCATACCAGACTCTTGTACAACACAGATATTTAAACAGTGTCTGGAGCTGGGGGAAAAAAAGCAGTCACTTTCTTGATTATGATACTATAAGTAATTTCTATCAGTTATTGAAGGTTGTCCTTGAAAAAAATCCTTGAAACAGCTTTAGTGACTCACCTTTTCATCATTTATTGTCTTCCTCAGAATGCTGAGGAGTGAAATATCAAACATTTAGGGACAAATTTTCCCCTTAGAAACTTGTGTTGAGCATTCCCAACACAGGGAGAACAGGACCTGCAAATCCAAAGGCAGGATTCAACCATCTGCTTCTCCACAACTCCTGTGCAAATGCAGCTTCCAGAATTTCCAGTTCACTTGGTGACATTATTTCTCATTTCTGTTGCAAAGTGAGAAATTTGTTACTGAGAAAACCCTCCTGACCTAATATTGAGTGAAAATGTTGCGAAGTAACCCAGGTTTCCTCACTGCCTGGGTGATTCCTGATTTATGGACTTACACACTAAACATTAAAATAATTTTTTCGGGAACAGACACCAAGAGCCCTTCAAAGCAGAACTCAAAAAGTCATCTGCAGTCACCATTAGGAATTAGTGCAGTGCTCTGTGCTGGTTTTTCCTTATCTGTGAGCAGGTGTGCAAAGGAACAGAACAATGTGGGCACGTTCTCCTGCCAGTGCCCAGAGAAACCCAACCAGGAGGTGCTCTACACATTCTTTACTCACAGCTCTCATTGTCTACCCTCTGCCTCTTTTAACTCTTTGCTACCTCTTTTCTCAGGAAGTGCTCTAGACCAAGTTATCTTATTTAAAGCTGCCATTGACTCATTCCAAAACTTATTTTAAACTCGGCTGTTCTGGAGAACAGTTCAAAACTGAGCTGTTATTCAGTGTATCCACTGCTTATTACATTGTGAAAACACAGTGTCACTTTGCCACCTCGCTCCCCAGCACTCATGGGGAGTTTCTAAAGTGAAGGTTCAGGGTTTGAGCAGTTCTGAATTTTTATTTAATTACAGGCCACCAGAAAAGAGGGAAGAAACCTCCCCTACAGCTATTAACAAATACAGGCATCAAAAGTGAGGAATGCAGGGTGTGAGGAGCAGCCTCCTGGTGACCACCCACAGCAGCAACCTCCTCGTGCAGCACAATTTATAAATAAAGAGAGGAAGCTGACGAGGAAAGGGGGTGATTGGAAGACTGAGCAAGAGAAAGGATGAGTGGAATTTGATGTTCAGTTGAAACAAGTGATTTCTGGGAAAGCAAAAGAAAAGGAAAAAAAAGAAGTCAAGGTTTCCCAGTTATCGCACATGACCCTTCCACTTCCATTCTTATGATAAATGCTTTATAAAAACCTACTTGTGGTCTGCCCTAACTTCTTTTTTCTTGTACCAAGTACCCTCAAACGCTGTTGATTAAACAAGCCAGCAGCCTTTTCAAGCAGGAACTTATCAGATAGGAGCTGTTAATTTAATCACGGGAGAGATCCGGTTTTAATTTGGCCATCTTTAACGCTGCTAATTAAGTGAGATTTCACTTATTAGTCGAGCCTAATCATTCCCGGTGAGTGAAGTCAGTGTCGTGTCAGAACACAGCGCTGCTTCTCCCGGGTGTGGCACGGACTTTGTTCTGCTCCCGCACAGAGCAACCCCACGCGAAGATGTGGAAAAGCGATCCAGGGCTTCCAGAAAGGCTGGGAGGGTGGGATTAGCATGTGTGTGACTGTCACTGTCACCGAATCCATGGCTTTAACCCCTGGCAGCCCTCGGGGAGCAGGAGGTGGCTTGGTGGAACTCCTGACGCAACCAAAGCCAGGCAGTTGCAGCTCAGTTTAATACGAACCCTCTCGAGTCCACGTTGACAAATTCTTTAACAAGCCCTGTGGTTACAGGGAAGCTGGTTTCAGTCTGAGTCACTCCTGTTCAAACAGTTTACTGGAAATGGAGGGGAGGGGGAATTTTCAGAGAAGTCATGTGATGGCCAGACAAACCACAACCAGTAAAGGTTCAGTGGAGGCAAAAACAGGTCCCAGCAACAACTGACAGCCAGTGTGCAGATGGCACTCAATCATTTCCAAACCAGTCCTGCTGCATCTCGGCATTTCTATGGATTTAACCCTTCTCCCAGCCTGTATTCCTCCCGAGGCAGGACACAGCTTGGAGAGTAAACAAACAGCAGTGGCTGATAGTAACATAGGCAACTAGAAAATATTTTTGCATGGAAATTTGGCTGCACAGAAGCAAAGCCCCGACGTGTAAATCATTAGTTCTTAAAGAAATGCCACTTAATGAAGCCAAACACTCAGAGCCATTAAGGATTAGATATGCAAAGATATCAGTACTTTCCCCTCCTAGCAAGGAGTACCAGGATACAGCAAGGCCCATGCACTGTCACTGAGTACCTTGAGGGAACCTGGCACCAAAAGCTGCTTTTTCACTCCTCAGCTTGAAGTGTCTCAGCACGACAGAGAACCGAGAAAAATTACCAACCAGCAACGATTAAAGTGGCAAAAGAGAGTCCCTGCTCGTGTGTGTGGGGACACAGAACTGCGCCAAGTGTGTGTGACTGTGTCATTACCAAAGTGCTGCCCCAGCACCGAGCAGCGGATTCACTTCCCCTAACTGAGAGGCTGCTTTGAACGGCTGCACTGGAGATACTCCCTGTGGCTGAAAGGGGAGCTCTGATAAAACCCTCCTTCAGTCTGGAATTCCACTGGAACAGAGTTACCAGCGGCTGAGACACCGTTTGAAAGGCTGGTGGGTTTTAGTAGGAACAAATCCCAGCGAGCTGCGCTGTCTGGGGCGTGCTGGGCTCTGCCTTGTGGCAGCTCTGGGGACAAAGAGCCCGGAGTGAAAACCAAAACCACCCCCCTTGTGCAGGGCAGGGCCACGAGGCAGCTCTGACACTCCCTGCACGGAACTGGGACTCACTGGTGAGCACACAAAGGGACACCGAGGAAGGAGAAGTGAGTGTTCCTTTAAAATCAGGGGCTTTTTCTCAAGTGTGCTAATGGAAAGTACAGGACAGACACATCGGCTGCAGGTTAATGAGCTCTCTCAAAGCCCAGCACAAGGAGACAGGTCACTCAGATCTGAGACTGAGGACAGAAAATCCATCAATAGACTCTTTAAAGTAAATGGCATTTTACTCTGTGTAACTCTGAATGGAGCATTAAACCTTTACGCTGTTTAATCCTCTTAGGTCCCTTTTTTGGCTGGGTTTTTCTTTTTTTTTTTTTATCTTGAAGTGACCCAGCCAGCAAGCATCTTCCCCCTCCCAGATCCTTCATGCTGGATGCTATAGCCATGATCTATTCTCACCAGAGAAGATCCTCATCTGTTTCTCCAAATTACCATTGTTTTTGAGAAACAGCAGCAGCGAGCTCTCTGAACAACACACACGCAGCAAAAACGTCAGAGCAGCTGGCTCTGCCTCGTAGGCAGAGAGCAGCTCAGCCATTCTTCAAAATCCAACACCCATTCCCAAGCCTCTCAGAAAGGCTGGATGCAAGGAGACCTTTACACTGAAAGAAGGCTCCTGTCGTTGACATCAGGCATTTGCAGCATCCCCAAGGCACAGGACGCTTGTCACAGCCCCGTGTGAGGCTTCAGGCTTGGGGGAGCAGGATAAAGCTGATGGAGGTAATAACAACTGTTAATGAGCAATTTAGAAATAGACACCACCACTGCTCCTGAATGCAAATTACAGGGCAAGGAGTGATAAGCCATGCTGGAGATTGGGATTTACAGGGGTCACAGGCAAGGCAGGCCTGTCTCCCACAGACATCCAGAGAAAACACGACTGAAGCCAAAAGCAAAAAGGAAGTCACATTAGCAAATGGAAAAAACTGAACTGTCAGTTTTATGAGCACAATACAATTTAATCGGATTGTCAAAGCCTCATGTTAAAAGAGTTTATAGAAACCAAACCACAAGTGGAGTTTAAAAGATTTTTTTTTTCCTGGCCATCCATCCACAAAACAACACGCTTCAATCCAAACTCAGCTGCCAAGAAAATCAAATCTAAAACACTGATAAATAACACCATCATATTTCTTCATTAATTCCACAAGGCCATTTGTTTACTCCGGGCAGTCAATACAGCTATAGTTTGGCCTGGCCTGACAAAATGCTCTCTAGCAAAAATTTCCTTCCCAAGAATCTCACTGTGCGTTCTGGAAACCATCTCTGGCTGCTCCCACAACTGTACACACATATAATTTGCTGGGAGAGTTTCAGTAAACACAGATACTGAAGTCATGTATTGAACCGGTTTCGTTGCTGTTTTTTTTACCACAACTTGATTTTTGTACAGTTAGGGGATTACTTTGCAAAGCAAAGATTGATGGGGGAGTAAAGAACAAAGCGGATTCTTTTTTCCCCCCTGCTGCATCTTTTAAAAAAATAGAAGAATTTACTATTTATAATAGCAGAAAAACCCTTTGGAACCTTCTAGTAGGGGGAGGCTCTCAGGAAACACAGGGTTTACTGTTAGAATTACTAGATTGCATTCAGTATTTCCAGACAAACCATTTTCATGGAAAAGCTTCATCCATTTTTTTGAAGGAGGGGAAAAAAAAAAAGTATATATTTATCTCCAGAAAATACCCTGGCAGAAGAGTTTAAAGACATCAGTGCATGGTAAATAGCATCTGCTGGTTTTTAATAGCAGTCTCATGACCCATTTCAACTTAGTGGCAGACAAAACAGGATAAGAAGGAAAAATACAGAGGGGAAAATTCGGTGGCAAGCAGCACGAGGAAAAAATGTTTAATTTCTTCTAAAACACTATCAGTAACTTGTGACCAGGATGCAAACTCCTGAGCTGAAGGAAAAATTATCCACAGCAGTACCTGAGTGATGTGCAGCATCCATTGCAAACTAGGCACTATCTAACCCCTTGAGAAAATAAATGAGAAGAGCAACAAAAAGGGACTTGGAGCAGTTTTGCTGCATTTCCACATCAGGAAAAACATTTCTTCAGGCTGATAAATGGGTCACACACTGGGCCCTGAGGGTGTCAGTGGCAAGGCAGGCAAATGTGATCTGAAAGGGATGAGCTGAGGTTGAAAATCATCTCTCACCCAGGGAGGCTTTAAATGCATCCAGAACCACCAGGATTATGGAACAGCAGCTCCTCTACCCCTGTTTTCCCAGCCCAGTGTCTCCCTACCTTGATTGTGCTGTTCTTGGAAATCTAAATAGTTGCAGTACTTGTAGCAAATACTTGGCTGCACTGTTTTATCTGCTTCAACAAGCTGCCTTCTTGTCCTCCCATCACCACAGGTATCTCTACCCCGAGCAGGATCTGTTTCCATCCCTGGGAATTCCCTAGTGAACTCACACCAACTGATTTTTTGGCCCCTTCTTGTTTAATTGGAACAGTTATTTACTCCCTCTTGGTTGTTCTGTGCTTTATGAATTCTGTTGTTTGGCACACTGTCCTTACTTGTGCAGTCTCTGCGTGTTCCAGCATCTCCTCGAATTCCTGGTACTCCTCATCATCAGGTTCAGCACCAGAGAGCCGGGCTGCCCTCGCCATAAAATACGGGGGCAGCTCTCCAATGGCTGTACCAGCACCCTGGGAAAAGAACAATCCTGATTTATTTTCCTGTTTATTCCCAAACACAAAACATGTGACACGCACAAATCCCGTGGCCGTCCTCCGAGCTGACGAGACCAGCTGTTTGGAGCAGTTTGCTTTCATCCAGCAGGTCAGAATTCCCATCATTTCCAACACAATGAATCCCTACTTCCCTTTCTTTCCCTGTGCAGCTCCTCTCAGGGCAGCCTGGGGGTTGCAGGGTCGGGCAGACACAACCCGTGCATCCCTGGGGCCCCGTGGAGCGGCGCGTGGCCGGAGCCCAGGGAGGCTGGGGCTGGTGGCCATCCCTGTGTCCCTCACATCCCATCCCTGCTGTCCCTCACATCCTGAGTCAGCACTGCTGTGTCTCACCCCACCACATGATGCCAGACACATTCCCCAGCATGTGACAGCCCTTGATCCCCAGGGGCCTTCAGAATAATCCGGGAGCTCCTCCTCGGTGCTGTCCCGGAGTTTGCTTGTTCAGTCATGAGACTCTGGGCAAGTGTTTGTTAGAAAACAGGCTGGGGTTTTACTACAGCAAGGGAAAAAAAGGTTAAGCAAAGCCTGAGCTCGAGTTTTCCCTCTCCTTCAGCTGGGATAACTGGAGCCAACCCCAGATGAAAGGACGGCTGCTTTCTCACCGCAGGAAAATTGTATTTGTTTTCTCAGGACATCAAATGACTCATTTCAGTCTTGTGGGTAAAGGCAACTTGAGCTTAACCAAGGGAAAAAAGAGACACAGCTAAGATTGAACATATGGATAAACAGAGGCTAATGGAACAGGAACTTGGAATTAACTCAGGATGGTTTAAATTTAGGGCAGGTAAGGGACAATAGTCGGGCACTGCATGGGAATGTGCTCCCTGCAGATGGCTTTTCTCTCCCAGGGTCAGCAGTGAGTAACAAACGCTTTTCTCCTCCTTTGAAGCAACGTGAAAGCTTTTCAATTTCCTTTGTTCCTGCTCTATGCACAGCTGCAAGCAAGAATTCCAGCTGCTGTGGATATTCCAAATCAACAGGTTGTGGTTTGAAATACCACCGCAGTTACCCAAGCTGTTAAATTCTCAGTTTAAGCACCCAAAGTGCACGGCCTCAAATGTTTATGCCCTTGTTTTCCACAGAAGAAAAAATTTAAACGACTGCAACAAGCTGAACTTCATTAATCTGCATATTTCTGGCACAAGGGGAAGATAAGCCTGAAAACAGTAGCAACAACACTTCAGAAAAATTAACTTGAGGTTATGTTCTCAGGGTGATGCAAGAAGAAAAAGTCACATTGCTCCTCCAGGCTCTGCCAATTTGCTTTGGCTTCGTTCTGCGAACTGAGGAAGAGGTTTGCATGTGTGTACTGGACATGAACTTTCTTTAAATTGGATAAGTCACATGCTCATTATTACAAAACATTTCAGAAGTGCAACAAAAATCATATGATTTCATGTCTGCTGCAGATAGGTTCCTTAAGTGCATAAAAGCAAAAAAAAAAAAAAAAGAAAAAAAAGAAAAAGAAAAGCAGCAGTTAAGGGCTCTAAACCAGTAACTATTTAACTGCTTTTTTTGTAACATTAGCTATTTTCACCATTTAACTCTGAATGTCAGTTTTACATGGAAATTCCTTGGACTAACAAGAAACTGGAAAGGCAAATGCTAATCAAAATTCTTTTACACAAATACATTCAGAAGAGGAAACTGGGAAATTACTCCACTAGAAAGAGTCTTTTACACAGATTTGATCCTGCTCAGGACACAGGCAGCCTGTTCTGCTAATCCTGAGCAATTAAACATTTTTATTCTTTCCCCTTATTTCTTGTAAAAAACCAAAAAGTCTGCAACACATAAAAAATATAGGGCACTATTGAACTCCTTGTCCCTGTGGGATGGGAGGCTGTGAAAACTGGCATTCACCTACCAGATTGTTTCTGAGTCCTTCTGCAGGCCAGGGCTGCTGGAGCCAACTTTTACAGGGATTGAAAAAAGCATCATTTTCACCCCACCTAATAATTCCTTGGGCACAGGGATATTGAATCCTTGTAACACTCATTAGCAGCAGCAGTGGCCATCACTGACGTGCTGGGGACTAGGAATGATTTCAATCTCTGGCTGAAGTTGGCTGCTGATGGTTTTGTGACCCTTGTGCAGATAAATCCTCACATTTCACCCCACAGGACACCCAGCCTGGGCGGCTTCACAGTCACAGCTCTGCAAAGTCATCCTGGGGTGGTTTGCAAAAATCAGCCTTTTCACTTTCTGGAAGTCACCATTATCTTTGCTAAGTGGACATTTAGGAGTGACAGAATCAAAAATAAGTCTCTTCAACAGCTTCCATAAGAAGTGAGCTGGAATTAGGACAAAAGAAACACGCTGGAAGAGGCAGCAGCAATTGCCAACTTGATTTGGCTTACAGGAAATTAGCAAGCAATGTTTATGTACTCATGAAACATTCCAAGAAAGCATAACATTGCTTTAGACACCACTGGTAGACAGAGGATGCTCCCGAGGGAAAACCCAGAGGAGACAGAGTTCAGTGCAAAGGTAGCTGACAGGGAATTTGAAATCGGGGGGGGGAAAGGGTGAAAAAGTGGGATACAAATGTTCCTGTTCCCTTGTCCTTTCCCTAATCTAATCCGAGGAACACAGCTCAGACCACGAAGGCACTGCCTGTTCTCCCTCACGGCTGCTCTGGAGGACACGAGATTCCAGAGGCTGCAGCTCTGTTAACTCATTATTTCTGAACTTCATTCTCATCATAGCTCAGTTTTCACATGCTGGAGATGAAGCAAGAGATGTTTACCCTCAGCTGCATTTTTATTTTGCAACCCTAGAAACGTAGATGTAAATGCCACTTTTATTGCTTGTCTCCATTAAACAGATTTCAGCAGAGGGGGATGAGGAAGAAAATGAAAAGTAATCTTGTATATGTTTATAGGCTTGCAAGTATTTGTATCTTTAGCTACTTATGGAGCAATTCTGGCCTTTCATTAGGAGTGAAATTTAAGCTGTACTTTGCTTTTTGACAGGGCTGTGAGTCCACTTTCTCTGTTACTATTTTGACTTCAGTCTGTAAATCCACACAACCTGACTGGAATTTTTGTAATTAACACAACTGCTGATATTCAAAAAACTGAAGTGACCAGGTGCCTTATATATTAAAGAACACCAGGGCAGGCATCAGATACTGTTTTTAGAACTTCCTTTCTCTGCATTTAAGTTGGACAACCAAGAATTTAGTAATTAAATCATCAGCTAGGACAGGAAGTCAGCAGCAAAATAAAGTTAATTTGGCATGTAGTTCACAGCAGATGCATCTGTGTAAACTGCAATTCAAAATGATCTACGTGTAATGAAAAAAAACAGCTTAGCTGACCAAAATCCTCCAAAATTTAAACTTCTACAAGAAGCTGCAGAGAAAAAAAAAAAAAAAAAAGAGGAAAACGGAAAGGAAGTTCCAATGACAGCGTTTCCTAAGACCCTGATGCACTTAAACAGGAAAAGCAGGTCAGCTTTTAAGTGAAAAGTGTAAACAGGCAGAGAAACAGAAGTAAAATATGTAAAAATGTGCAACATGATTAACACTTTTTAATTTAATGCAATGTACTGATGCAGCCCAGAACAAGCTGTGACATGAGGGCCTGAGTCCTGTGGATTCACTCCTGTTACAGGCCCAGCATTTAGGAAATGATTTCTTGCTTACACCTAAGAGCTGCCTGATCATTTGGGGTGCAGACACCCTTCCTAAAATTTGCCTTTTACATCTTCTTCTGCTGGCATCTAGCAAATAAAAATATCCCAGTGATATCTTATTCCTACTCTAATTAAAATGATCAGGGTTAAAAGGTTCACCAGGAAGGCAACTTTTCACATTACCTTGGGCAGTGTAAATTTTGCTAATTCAGGAATTTTTGGAATCTATTGCTGGGCACAGAAATGAAACACATAAATGGAAATTGCTTTTTTTTAAACAAGCCTTACCCACATGCAGGCCTCCAGCCTGACTTTTGAGATGATTGCCCACAAGGAGATGGAGCCTTGGGCTGTCTCCTCGTCAGGGCAGATGATTTGATCGGGGTAAGGAGGCTCAGGGAAATTCACAGAGTTACATTCATAGGCAGCAAGAGTGACTGATGCTATGTGTGGACCCTGAAAAAGAAACAAGCAAAGAAATTTCAATTGCATTTTATGTTAGAATAAAAGTTTTAATTAGCCCCCCCCCTCATTTGTCCTTAGGCTAAAATTTAGTGCTTCTCACTTTAGCCATCAATAATGATATTTATGTAAAATTCTTGTTTGTTGGGTTTTTTTTTAGACCTAAATTGCAATGTTGAGCCACTGATGTACTTAAAAAAAAATTAAATCTTTCTTTTGATCCACTAAAATGTTAGGGAGTCTTTCAGCTTTTGCCCTGCCACTTAAGAGGTTGCCAAGGAGAAATAAGAATCCCTACTTCTTAAAAAAACCAGGAATTTTCAAATATTTTACAATGTTCTCTTTAAGGTATTTATGACCCACAGCTTTATTAGAGGAGGTGTTTTCCCTGCTGCTGCTTTTAGAGGATTAGGCATTTAAATTATATATTGATTTTTTTTAATGACTGGGTTTAATGACATCTTGCAGCAGACCTTCTCAACTTCTGTATTTTTTTCCAACAGCCAGTTGTTTAATTCATGTCTGTTTTTTCTGAGTAAACAAGAAAGTGACCTCACTGCTGTTTGCTAAAATGGTTTGAAATGTAATTCAAAACTTAAACATGATTTAAATACCATTTAACTGAATTAATTTTAGTCTCCATCTTACACCAAAAGACTTTTTTGGACAGACCTCCAAATAAAACGAACATAAAAATCTATTCAAGCAATGAACTGCCACACAGTTTAAAAACCTGAAAGAATTGCCATTATTTTAATACAAAAGAATTGAGAAGCAATTCAAACATCCTGAACACCAGACATTGTAGCTAAAAAACAATCCCTTCACAAAGGTCATGGAAACACTGTCCAGGGAAGAGGGAGGGGAAAAAAAAATAAAATTACTCCATTAAAGTGAGGTCTTTATGTAAAAACCACAGGTTTAAATAAATCTAAAAGTTTCATTACGTGCAGAACAAATTATACAAACCTTAACTTCTGCTGTTCATTATTTGATGGGTTTTGACGTGGTGCTGGGAAATATTGCCAGCAATTTTCTTCTATGCTTTTATCTGCAATCTTAATTTATTTTCATTTTATTAGAGCAATAAGGGAGTTTGATACCCCCCTAAAAATTCAAAGCTGAATTTATTACAGAACAGAAGGAAAGTGTGAGAGAGCTGAGCACAGGGCTGGCAGAGCTCCCTTTGAAATGGGGGACACATCCAGCCCCCAAAAGCTTCATTTGCACGTTAAAGGGGGAAATTCCACACAAAAGGGGAAGCTCCATCACTCCTGGGTTTGCTGGGAAGATGAGGTTCACTCCCAACATGTCAGCTCCCACTGGACTGAGGCAATTTCATCCACACTGTAATTTTTGAGTGGCAGTGAATTAAGAACATTGAAATAAAACCCCAGTTATATTTTCTGTATGGCAGCTGCAACTACTGTTGTCATATGCAAACAATTCAAAATAAACCCATTCTTCGGGCATGCAACTGGTAAAGGACAAGCTGCTCTGACAGAAAATTCATTTATTTATACCTTGTTACTTTACAGGAGACTAATTCCAAGTGCTTGGGTGTATTTTGGACTGCAGAAATACAAAGCCTGTGAGATAATAAATGAGGCACAGTCTCTCTTGGGGAGAAGAAAAAAGTTCATTGAAATAAAATTGAAAGAGAGGGGATCCAGAAATTGATACACAAGAGTGATTTTGATATGGAAGGGAGAACAAAGACTGGATGAATGAACCAAGGAGTAATAATTTATATTATCAATATTTCTATAGGCCCCAATGGCAACAAACTTCTTGGTACTTGTAGCAAGATCACCTCTGTCCACAGCAGCTTCATAGCTAAATATAAATAATATCTCTATTTTACTCATTGAGGGCAGATGCAAACAGAGGTGAAACTTCCCTAAAATTGTAAAGTACATTTATGGCAAACCTGGGAACCTCTTTCTCCACTGCACTCTGAAATTTGGGGAATTTAATCCCATCCCTGCTTGCCCCTCCCTAGGTCTGACAGTTACCTTGGGACAAAAAAAGGGGTCTCAAGCCATCATCCTAAAATTAATGGTTTTCACCTGCAGAACTTTGCAGTGAAACTCTCCTGAAGGGCAGATTTGCATGGAGGAAATTCCCCCGTGTTTGAGTTGTAAATGACCATTCCCTCAGCCCCCCTGAGGCCGTGGCCAAGGCAGTGAGATACTGTGAGAATCCAGAGGTGTGGCTTTCACTTCCACAAAATTTGGAATACACACCATAGCACAGAGTAACTGCAGCCAGCTGCTTGCTTAGAATAGCAAGAGACAACTTTAATCACCACTGTCAGTAGTGATAAGCAGCCCCCAGCCCCAAATTTCTTCCCAAAGTGCACCCAGGGTGGATAAAGCAGATCCTAAAATCCCAGGGGAGCACACAAGGACAGAATGCCCAAGTGGAGATGCTGCAGGAGCTTCTCCCAGCAGAGCTGCCACCCTGGAATTGGCTGAACAACCTCAAACCCCTCCTGTTGAGAGCCCTCCCGGCCTCAACAAATGTCTGCAAAAGGAAAAATTTCACAAGGAGCAGCCGCTGGAAAAATAAAAAAGGCTTTTCACAGAACAGCTGCGAACGGCCACCTGGAGCCCACGCCAAGGGAACAGAACTCTCCCAGTGCAATGCAAACAATTCTATAATGGAAAAAAGTTGGAGTGATGGAACCCACAGAAGCCACATTTGAACTGGAATGAGGAATAAAGAGCAAATGGTTGGTGTAGAGGGATGAAGGGTGGGATGGAACCGGAGGGTAGCAGAGCAGTCCCGCGTCCTCCTCCCGTGTCCGTGTGTCCTGTGGGTCACGGGGACGCTGTCCTGGGCTTGGCAGGCTGAGAGCAACATCCCCAACATCTGCTGTTGGTGCAGCCCAGCTCTGAGCACCTGGGGAGCTTCCCCAGGCCCTGGTTACCAAGCACCTCCAAACAATGCTTGGCTGAACAGGCCCGGGGCTGCAGAGGGCTGGGAGGAGAGCGGGAGGCTTGGGGCATTCATTTACATTTACATTTATATTTAGTGATTGTTTAACTCTGAACGGAGCAGGGAACCAGCTTCAAACAGGCTCGAGGTGCCACCTTTGGAAAACCCCCAACCATATACCCAGGAGGATTCATTCTCATCCAGTTTTTAAATCCTCTTTACAAATAACACCTCCTCCACCCTCTCCTCCTCCTGCGTGTGGGGCCGCAGGAAACACCGAGTGTTTTGCCTCCCTGCAATAGTTCAGTTTGTTTCAACACATGGGCAAGTCCTCTCAGTTGTCCCCCCTTGGACTGTGACTGCAGCTCTACCTTTGAAAAGGGCATTTGCAAAACTTTCTCAAAGCCCATCACACCAAACACCAAATCCCGGGTGATTTGGAAGACGTGCTCCTTGCCAAACCAGGAAAAGTGACTGAAACTCAAGGCATGTAAGATCCTGAACACCAACTGTCTTTCCCTCACCCTCTTCCAATGATTTTTTTTTTTTTTTCTCTTTTAAGCTGCAGGAGGCACTAACAAGGGATAAAAATGGGGAAACATTCTGCTGACTCGGGTGAGAAACATTTGCTTGCCACTGCTGACGACCAGAAGGAGCCTGTGGTCAGGCCGGAATGCGATGTGTTAGAAATATCTGTACAATTTGCAAATCAAACAAGACAAGATTTGGTCATCGAGATGAACTCAACATAAATCTATTTTTTAGCAACAGCAGTTTAGGGGAGTTTGGAAATCCCTGTCTGCACAACCCCAATGTCTCAGAGAAGGTAACTTCGAACTCTTGAACTCAGAGGCCTTCAAAGGAGTTTTATTCCAGTGATTGAAGGCACCCAAGTTGGAATGGCACAGCTAATCCTCAGAAATAAGTTACTTAAAATGATGTATTATGAAATTTCTAGAAAGTAAAATCTTTTTATCTATAAATTATGCTTGAAAATTCATCTGTGGAAGTAGAAAGAGACAGCCGCCACATGTAAAAAAAATCACGAGTTAAACCCCTTAAAAACACGTTGATCTGTGTAATTCTTACAGCAGAAAGTCTTTACCATAAGGAAAAGTGACTGAATATCCAATTAAAAATGAATCATATTTTCACATTATTAATCATTCTGAGCACCTGGACTGGGAAGTCAATTAAAGCTCCAAACAAATCCTGTATCAAGTGTTGGTTTCTCACACGTCCCTTCACAGAACAGCCAGGCTGCTCAAGTGATACAAGAACAACCACATCTAATTTTAACCTTTTATTTTGGGGCAAGACATAATTTTAGACTGGCTTTAATTTAGAAACATTTCTCAAAGAAAAGTGATATGTCTGCCAGCAAGAAAAATATTACCCTGAACTCCTTGCTGAACTTAATGCACTAAAAATCTGTTTTCCTCCATGGATACGCTGCTTTTCCTACTAGGTTCAAGACTCAGCCCTTGCACAGGGGGGAACGTGTCATGCTGTATTTGATGGAGACAGATTGGAAAAACAAAAGCTTGCTTCTCATGGGAAACATCCTGCAAGTGGTGCCCCAGGCCACGACTCATCCCATACTTATCCATGAAGTCACTACACCTCTCCAGAAAGTCACACCACGTTACAGCATCTTTTTTGTCTCTGAGAGCAGTGGACAACTACCCACAGAGGGAACTGTTCTGTGATTAAGAGGGAGAAGCTTGGCCTGGAGGTGGCTGGTAAATACGTCCAGTTTGTCTGTCTGTCTGTCTGAGTTAGGATATTAAAATGTCTCATGGTTGTACAACGTCTGGTATGCGGTGCTGGCTGGAAATCGGGGCTGGGGACGGAGGATCCCGCACCTAGAGCATCCTCAAGTGACACAAACATCCATCAAGTGCCCAGGGCTGGCTTTAGAAGACCTTCACAGCATTTCAAGCCGTGTATTAATTTTACACTCACGTGGCTGTGGGTAAGTTTCTATTCCCACCTCAGCCAAGCCTTGCCCCACAGCAAAGAGCTGATGGAAATTCCAAAGGATCGGCCACAAACTCTGAATTTGACTAAATAAGAACCACTGAGGGAGCAGCACGTGGCACCACTCTGTAAAGGGTCACGGGGACATGAAAAGCAGATTTTTTTTAAGGCTGTGCCCACATTACTTTCTGTAGCAGCAGACAGACTCATGTCAGGGGGAAGCACAATTGGAAGAATCCAATTTTTATCTTCTGGTGCTGACAGAAAATTAATAATAAAATCATCTATCAGTGTTCTCTCCTTGCCTTTCCCTAGCCATCCACTCATTTCTGAAAAATAAACCTCAGCATCTATTCAAATTGCCACCAGCAGTGTGATTGGCTTTAAAATCTCCAATTAGAGATCGTTTTTCACCATTGTCGTTATTTCCAACCTGCTCCAGGAAGCAGGACATGAAAGGTATAAAGTTCAGGCTGTGCAGAAAAAAAATAAAAAAATAGAAACTCCGAGGGAGCAAATGAGGAGAAAGCACAACGTGCCCTCCCGGCAGAGATCTGACAGAACAAACTTGGAGGAAGTGGAGAGCAGATAATGAAAACAGGGCGTCAGCTGCTAAAAGGTAAAGTCCATCAACCTTCAGGAGGAAGAGAAGGGTGCAGCCATCGTCCCATTAACTCCTCCATCATCCCATTAACCCCTCCATCACCCCAGCGGGCTGTTCTGGCACAGTGCCTAAGCCAGCAGTGCCGGGTTTGTTCTCCGTAGGTGTCTCAGAGGGACCAAGGCTTCAAATGAACGTTTTTCTCCTGGAAAACACCACTTTTCATCCCAGATTTTTAAAAAGCAAGTGAGCCACCAGAAGATTTAAGAAACACCCACAACTGATTTAGCAGCAGTGTCCAGTTCATTCAGCAGACCCTCCCTGGCCACATCCCCGACAATCCTATCAATAATGCAGTTTCAAGCAGAACAGAGCCCAGGTGAGCTCTCAGCAGGAGTTTCTGGTGAGATAATTGCAAAAGTGATTTAAAAAAATGGTTTTATGTTGATTCAAGTACTGCAGGATATTTCAGTTCATTGTAGAAAGCTTAGGACAGCTGGAGGAAGTAGTTTAAAGACAGGAAAGAAACAAATGACCCTCACACAAACAGGCTCCATTTCAACTTCTTTTAGAATTAATTTCTGCCTTCTGCACCCTCCCCGTATTTTCCTTTCAACCACCTCAGCAATTCAATAGCAGCAATCTGAGCACAGGTATTAGACAGAACCCTTTTTTATTTCCTTTGTTTTAGGCTTGCAAGTTGACATGTGAATTGGAGACCAGTGAGGGCTGGAAATGAACACCTCACTTCACAAAAAGAATCCGGCGCTGGGAAGGGGAGCACTGCTGCACCTCCCACCTGGCTGAGGCAGCTCTGCCTTTGTTCCTCACTTTTTCCTTTACACACAGAACCATCATTTTCTGGGTTACTCACGATAGTTTTGAATGATCTGCGTGGAAAGAGCAAAACCTCTCCTGAAGCTGATAATCACTATGAAAATACTCCTGTATTAGTCACGAGGAAGTAAATGGAGGAAAAAAAATAAGTTGTGTGGGTTTCTAAATTATTCTGTCTACTTCATAAAAGTGGAGTAAGTCCTGTTTTGTGAACTTGTCTCTTAAGAAGGACTTAAGTAATTTTTATCATGGGTCCTCTTACAAGCTCAGCTCTTGGAACAAGAGAACTAAAAGGAATTAGGTTTGACTTAAAAAAGTTATCAGTAGTCCTGACAGGAAACCCTTTATTTGTGTGGGTTTGGTTTTTTTTTAAATTATTTACACCACCAACATCTTTTTTTTCCAAGATAATGGATTCATTATTGCACAAGTGTCTGGCTTTCAAATCTTCCAGTTCTAACCTAAACCAGTTTGGGTAGGGCCAACACAGGACTCATTTCAGCTGCAAACTGTGACTGTTTGGAGAGGCCAGAACGTGACCCGTGGTGAGGGGAACCAATTCAGAATGAAAGTGAGATGCTGAGCCCTCAAACCCTGATAAACCCAGCGCAGCTCTCTCAGGGCAGCACCGGCAGTAAGGGTGCTGCCTTTCTGACTCATTTTTCTCTTTAAAGGCACATTTCTGCTCTTTTTCACAGCCTGGAATTTTTGCTGTGCCCTCTTCCACTCTGCTGCCGAGCAGCCCTGCAAGAATTCCTGACAAACCCACATATTCCAGCGCTGAAATATCCGGGCTGGAATATGTGACCTCGGCACAACCATTGCTATTGTACCTCACATTTCCTGTTTGTGCTCGCCCAGGGCCCGGCCACCAGCACAAACCCCCTCAGCAGTTGCCCCCTCAGCTCCAGCAGCAAACAGAATCCACATTTAAGCAACAAAAACACAAACAATGCAAAGAGCCAGAGCTCCCTCGCCCTGAGCTTTTGATGGGTGAGGAATTCGCTGCCATTCATCCCTTCAGGGATTTCACATCCCCAGGGAGAGGGGACGGTACCACGCCCTCCTCTCACTGGGCACTGCCACAACCACTGGTTTTAAGCACATTTTTTTGGCCACATCCCCGACAATCCGTTTTTCAGAGCTGAAGTGAAACCAAAGCACGAGGCAGAGCGTTGGGTGGGGATGGCCACAGCCCATGATCCCAACCCAGCACTCCACCTACCGTCCCCTGCTCCGGAGCCCTCCGGCACCGCCACCTCATTCATTCATTTTCGGCAGCAAAGATCTTTCAGAGATGCACAAACACCAAAAATTCCTCATGAGTTACCCTCAGCCATCCTCTGCTGGTAATGAGGTGATTCATGCTGTTCATATTTTCATCTACCACCAAGAGAAAACATCTCAGGACCGAGGACAAAGCCATGTGCTGCTAAAATCAGTATTCAGGGTCATTAATCATAATAGCTTTATTTCCTACAGAACCACATCATGATGACTATTTTTAAGGGCTGTTTTTAAAGAATTGTGAAAAACCTTTAATGGGCTTCGGGAAAAGAAGCCAGCAGACATGTTTTGAAAGTGTCAGAATGGGAAGGATTCTTGGAAGAGTGGCCTGCTTCCCTGCTCCTGCCTTGAAGATCTGCTCTGTGCCAGCCCTTTGCTCAGTGCCAAGTGCAGCAGGAGAAGTGTTTCCCAAAAAGCCATGTCAGATTTTACATCCAGTGCTGGCAACAACCAAGGAAGCAGCATTGAACTAGGAACTGACACATCAGACAACGTTCAGGCCCTCTGTACCATACAGAAAGCTCCTGAGTCACAGAAGAGCAGTAAAAAGCCTGTTAGCAAACTGACACACTCAACCTGCCTCTCTTGCACCAAGGACTGGTGACCAAACAGATCCCAATCAGATGTGAACTGAAATGATCCTGAGGCAGCAACACCCCTCCCACACTGAGGCTGCTTTAAAGTGTCAACTCCACTTTTAGCAAACTGTTTCCAAGCACTCCTTTCTCAGCTAACCCCGGGATCTCTCCTGGCACCGGAACGCAGCTCCAAAAAGCAGCTGGTGAGAGATGCTCTGAAGGATCCAGACCACTGACAGTGGAAAAACAGCTAAGCAGGCCAGGGAAAGCAAAATCAGAGTCACTCATATACTGCAGCCATTGCATAACCACTGCCACAGCCTGCCCAGTGCCTGGGAATGGCCACATCCAGTAAAAGGATAATCCAGTGTATTTAAAATTCAGATGCACCTGTGTGACAGCTGCAGGAGCCTGAGCAGGTGCCTACATGCCATCCATTCCTCCACGTGCCCTCAGTGGCACAGACAATGCTGCAAGTCCCAGCAGAGCCCAGCACCACATGGGTGGGCCCAAGGGCATTGTTCTCCCAGCATGTAATTGCATTCCCAACAACCTCCCTGTACATACAGCTTTAAAATGAGCAATTAATTAAAAGCAATTTGAAAGCACTTACTGGGTCTATTCTCTATTGCCAGCAAATCCAGGGACTAAAGCAGGGGAAGGATTTGTTTTATAATTTTTCGTTTCTTTGAGTCAATAGAAGAGTAAGTTTTACCATAATGAAGAAATATAATTAAAGTATATGGAACATGAAAAGCTGATCAACAGTAATGCAGAAGTTAATATTGAGAGCCCCACTTAACGTGTCACATTTCTACTTTTGGAGGGAACTGCTGTACAAATAACAAAGCAAAATAGTTACAACTCCTCCCTTTGAGAGCTGGAGCTTGTAACTGCATTGTTTCCAGATGGGTTAAATCCAGAACACTTCTCTGAAAGGGTTCACCCCTAAAAGCTGCAGCCTCGTGTGAGTACTCTGTGTTCCCTCTCACACCAGCTCCAGCTCAGCAGATATCCAGCACTGCTTTACCACGGTGATAACATATTCCATGTACACCTTGCTGATACAGCTGCAGCGATAAGAACATTAACAGTTCAGGCACCTAAAAGAAAACGGGCTTTGCTGGGGGCAGGAGCTGCTGTTTTTACACTCCCTCTGCCATCTAGTGGCAACAGCCGCGCGGGTTCCACCGAGGTGTAAACCAGGAGGTGCTCAGACCGTGCCCAGAAGGTGTTAATTGACCTGAGCAGACCACGCTGACCACTAAACCTTGTACAAGAGAAAAAAAGGGAAGAAAATGCTGGCTTCTCTTCCTTCCTACACGCACTGCCTTCACGGAATTCCCTCCGTGTAACAGGAGCATGTTTATCTGCCTCATATATTTAAAGCAAACCAGTATTTCTGCTGTAGCATTACACTTTAGATGTTGATGGTACATTTTTGTCACATTTTACTCTATAACCAACTTCCAATTATTCAGTGTCACCTATTCAGTCTGTTTCCCCCTCCTAACAAAGTTATGTGAAGCCTTCCAAAAAAAACACCTTCCCTAAAAATATTAAACTCAATTTCTTTTCCTGGGTGACACATCCCTGAAATCTTTGGAAGGCTGCTCACCTCCCAAACATCCACCATAAGCTACACTGATAAACCAACTGAGAAGCTGCATTTTCTATAAATTCGGTGTCAGCTCAGGTCATGGCTTGAGTACATCCACGAGATTCCCATAACCCACAGGATAACCAAAGAGAGGTATTATGGAATTTAGTTTTTCTATATTAAAGTAATTTAGAACTTTGATTTTAAAATACAGATTAAAAGAAAGGTTAACTCATTCCACCTTCTTTAAGAAGAAAAGTGGTGCTGTCTTAGGAAGATTTCCTGTGCCAAAACCATCTTGGAGCAGCCTGGGGTATGACAGTGCTCGATACAGGAACTTGGATTTGTTCAGCAGGAATTCCCTCCACAATCTTTAGGACAGAAGCTACACTAAGAGTAAATCTGAGGCTGCTCACCCCATGCCATTCCATCTGCCAGGCACTGCCCTGCTGGGGGGAAAGGCAGGAGTTTCTTGTAGTGTTTTCTGTGTTATTATTAATGATTAAAGCAGCTCTGAAAGTAAACATCTGTAATTGTTCCAAATACAAGATGACATTTGTTGCATAAACTGGTTTTAATTATTTTGTGGCCATGAATCCTTTTCTTGAATCCAGGACAGTGGTTTCATAAACCAGGAACTAATCCAATGGCCAAAAGCAAAACACACCCAAACATTTCCCTGATTTTCATAGCTAAGTTGAGATAAACAACATCATGCAAATTTTCATAAGATACTTTATCTTCATAGAAAAACATTGTTCTTGCTATTATTTTCCAAGCAAAATTAATTCAGACTGCACTTTAAACCAGCTCCCTATTTTGGTGGTTTCAGTTAGAAAAATGATCATTTTAAGCTACTAAAAAACCACTGTGAAAAATCTTAAATGGAAACACTTGAGCTGCACACAGGAGAAAATGCATCATTTAAATGGGGAGATTAGAGGATAGAGCTTGCAGATTTGGATCATTGTTTCAAAGTGTGGATTAACCAACAGCAGGCCAATATCCACAGTTCAACAAAGACAGAGCTTACAAACTACAGAACACAGTGAAGCAGTGTAGAACATGAACAGCATTCACCAGAGCACCACCTTTAGAAGTATTTCGTGTTTAGAACTTGCAAAAAACTATTTATTCACATATTTTACAACCTGCAACAATTAAAGTACTCAATTCAGGAAGGACATGGTGTGGAAATATCCTTACCAAGTAGAGCAGAAAGGTGTGGAGACCTGTTCCAAGCCCAACAGAGGAGAGAATGCCCAATCCTACCCAGTAGGCACACCAGAAGAACTTCTTCTCCATGTACCGCACATACTGAGCAAGAAAAGTCACAAAAAAGAAAAAAAAAAAAGTAAATTATGATATCTCCAAGGGAGAGGGTTAAAGCTACAAGCTAACACAGACATTTATCTGTGTTATAACAACTGGAATAGAATCCTAGATACTTCTATCTGCAATTTATTACAGTTGCAGCACAGAGATGTAGAGAAAACAGTGCACTTTCAAAAGAAAAACCTCCACATCTTGGAATCAGCAAGTTTCCAAGGAGATGGATGAAAATTCAGGTTCAGTAGTAGGAGGCTGAAATCCAGAACAGGCCCATGAGGAGCAAGCCCCAGGCAGTGTCTAGGAGAGCCCAGGCAGCTCAGGGAATTGTCTGAACAGCTTAAATAAAGGAATAAAATCAGCTGCACTCCCAGTGAGTCTGATGGATGCTAATCTTGGAGCAGTGAGTAGGTCTGATACTTTTAAGAAAACATTAAAATGCTGGTTGTCTGCTGCACCCAGCAATGAGGGGATATGGGAAAGCCACAGCAAGTTCTGGACACTGCTTTACACCATCCATGGACCAACAGCACCAAGATGAAGTTTACACCATTCTTCTCCAGGCTCCAACCTGCCAGGGCACAAAACCAGCCTGGAAATGCCAAGTGCACAGGGCTGACACCTTCCTTAACAGGGAACTCCTGCACTGCCCTCAGCAGCCCCAGAGGATCAGGTTTCTTCCCAGCAGGCTGAAGGAAAGCTGGGAAGTCAGGACTTGTGTTCCAGAACTGCAGATCCCCCAGGCAGGCAGTGACACACCACAGCAGCAGGGATGGAAGCAAGTTCTCTGGAACTGGGAACCTGCTCATTTCAGAGCTGGTTCAGTTGGAGTGGGTTTAGAAGGGCTCTCTGTCCTCCAGGGAAATCTGAAACTCCAAGAGAAATGGGGAGGGGAAAGGTGCAGACACCACCATCACTAAGTTTAAGCCATGTCTTACAATTCCAGTGCTGTAAAAGCTCCAGGCTTTGTGTTCAGCAAAGCTCCACAGAGCCTTGAAACGACCATTTGAAAACAATGAGAAGCAGCACAGAACCACCTCTGAACCATGAAACCATTTTATACTTCTGTATGTGCCTGTCCCAGCTGAGCAGGAGACCCTTCCACAGAAACAGAAGAAACATTTCTTGGGAACCACGAAGCTCTGCCACGACTCAGGACAACATTTTCCCTCAGGAGCTCCCAGCACCGTTAAAAGCTTGCTAACAGCAGCTGTGAAGGAGTGCTGCAGCACCCGAGGTGTGCTTCACTCATGAGACACCTCCAGATCCAACACATCCAACGACACAGCTCATCCCTCCCCACCTCTGAAACACAACTCATGCACAGCCAACAGAGCAGGCACAACTCGAGAAACAAACCCACAGCGAGCAGCTCCAAAGGTACATCATAAATTCCTGAAAATCCCAGCACGATTCATTCAATTCCCAGCACAGGGGCAGGGAGTGGGAGTCAGGGAGGCAGGGGTGGTACCTGTTGATGTGCTCCCTCGATGTAGTACATGGCTGTGAGCACGGCCAGTGCCAGCACCACACACAGCAGGACGCCTCGCCGACGCCACAATCTTAAAGACAAATGGTAAATTAGGGTTTTTAATCACTGAGCATGCATTTCAAAGTAACTCAGTCATCCCTGGGGACTGGATGGACACAGCAGGGACAATGGCAGCTGAAGAGTTTGCTTTAATAAAAGTGTAAACCTCCCAAGGAAATATCTGGGGAGCCTTTACTCTTCAGGGAAAAAAAAAAATCTCTGTTTCGCTGTCAAGCAAGATCAAAGTTCAGCCACGCATGTTTTATTTTTTTTAAATAAAGAAAACCAAAGTGACTGTCTGAAAACAAACACAAGCTGCAAACAATTCAGCTTCTGGAGCCAAGAGTCAGACCCAGGCCCCGAGCAGCAGCTGTGGCCAAGCACAGAGCAAAGCAGGCCCTGCACGGGCCCTGGGCAAGGACGAGCTGGGTGGAATTCAGAAGTGCTGATTTCCAACTGTGCTGCTGGGCAGAACCACAGTGACAGGCACAGGAACAAATCTTTACATTATTCTGGTCCCACTCATCCATTAAAATTAATATCTTGTAATAGCTCCAAATTTCATTAATATATTTTAGGTAACTATGAAGCATTAGGTGGATAAAATGTTTTCCAAAGTAATTTGCTACCAAATCGTTTTTGAGCACGTTTGGTTTTACTGGGTTTTTTTCTGCTTGATGTGTATGTGGCCACACAGAGTAAATTAGCAAAGACATGTATTATTTTCCAGAAAACACTATTATATTGTCACCTAAAGATATATGAAAAAGCAAGTGCTAGCATCACTTAAAATTCCCAGACTATGATAGCAAACTATGAACTTATCTATTTAGACAGAAAAAGACAGAAATGTGAGACACAATACAGGAAAACAGTCACAAATATTTCATATTAAGCAAACTGAAAAGAGCACTCAAATGATTTTAAAATTAAAGTTAGTGCTGCTTACATTTGTACGACAACTGAATTTTCAAATGATTGTCATTCAAAACACAATTTATGCAATGGAACACAGGAGATCATTAAGAGTCAATCTGAGGTCTCAACTTAATAGCTTGTAATAGTCAGGGTTATTTTCTGGAAAGATTCTGTCAGGGGAGTGCCAGACAACTGAATGTGCTGCTCAGCAGAGGAGGCAGTGCTATCTGTAACAGAACTGGATGTCTAGGAAGCCAAATAAGATTTGAGGTCTTAAAAATAAATCCTCAAATGTTATTTCTGCTTAGTTTAAATAAATGCTTGGAGATTGTCAGAAATTACTGATGTCAGACCAAATAAAACAGTTCTCAGAGACAATTCCTAATGGTAGCTGAAAGAATGCACAAAATAAAATACATAGGCTTGGGGGGTTAGATTTTTTGGGGGGTATGGGGTGTAAAAGGGAATTAAGACTACACTACATAAACCTGGTATTTTTCATACAAATAATTTCAAAAAAATGAGAAATAGAAGTTGCTGTCAGTAAATCTGAACTGCCAGCACCCCCAGCCTGGCCCAGGGGTCAGCGAGCACAGCCCTGAGCTCCAGGCTCAGCCCAACAGCTGGAGTCACCCCAGGTGACATTAGATCTGGGAAAAGCTGTGTAAACTCAACCCCAAGCACAACAGAGCCCAGTTACCAACACAAGCACTGGATGGCTGCTGCTCCTGGCATTTTCATTGCAAACTGTGCTCATGGTTTGGCAGCCTAAACCCCGGGGCCTTGTGCCTCAAGAACTGGCTCTGCATTTCAGCACTAGCAGGGAATGGCAGAGCTGCTCCTCACCAATTCTCTCACTGGAATAACAGCTGATTTTATCCAGTGTGAAAATAACACTCAGGGAAAGTGCTTTAATAAATCATTTCCTGCTGTAAAAGAGCCCACAGAGAAGTAAAGTCCTCTTTACAGTATCATAAACATCACTGCAAGCTCCACACAACCCTGATCCCTGCCCTGGCTGAGCTATTTGAAGATTACTCAGTGATACCAACACCTACATTAGTAGCTTAGTGCTCAACACTGCAGCCATAAGTACAATATCCCTTGCCTTAAGGGTCCCTAAACACTGTCCCACTTCTTCAAATTGGAATATTCAACTCTTTTTTTTTTTTGCAATTTCCTCCCCCAGGCACCTTGCTGCACTTAGGTAATTTAGGCAGAAGGTCTGAGTGCACAGCTGCAAGTGTGGGGTGTTCCAGCAACCACCTTTGAGGGACAAAAATACACACGTTCTCTGAAAAAAAACAATTTTCAAGTTGTGAATCATCAGGGAAAGCGAGATGTCAGAATGACCTACTGAATCAGAGCATGGGTTTCCCCAGAACGCTTAGTAGAAGTTAAAGAAATGATCTTTACTTTATGGTCCATTCCTTCAAGTTTATTAGAGTTTCCAGGCAAAAATACTGCAAGGTAACAAGCGGTTTTTTCCACAGTACAATATTCAACCTCTCCTCTCGCTCCCTTCGCTGCCGCTCACTCAACATAGAGGAATCTGCAAAAGAAAAGCAAAAAAAAAAAGAAAAAAAAAAAGTAAAAGCAGTGGCAGGTCAGGTGCTACCCCACCTAGAAATATATATTCTTTGTGAGGAAGTTAATGTGAGCTCTCAGTCGTCCTTTCTCCCGATCCCAAAGCACTTGCTGCCAGTGCCTGGGGAATCAGGTGACACCCAGGGAATGCAGTGGTTTGCTCCCCCTGGTTTGCTCCCCCCTGGCACTCGGGGACCGGGGTGCTGCAGCCTTTCTGCAGGGCACTGCCCGAGGAGCTGGCACCAGCCAGCACCCCGGGTCAAATGTGACTTTAGCACATTTCACTCTGAATTCTCGCTGGTTCCTTTCCAGGAGAGCTATTCCCAGCCTCCTCCGCTGGGAGAGGATGGAATTACAGCGCTCTCTATCCCGCTCTCCACCGTGTAACGCGAGAAGAGCACCTGCCCTCCCAGCCAGGAGCCTGCCCGGCTTCTCCCAAACTCCTCCCGAGCAAAGGAGCTGCTTTTGGGGCACTGCTGGGACTGAGCTCACACCCGGCCCAGGCCCTGCTCACTGCCAGGCAAGCACACAAGAAAGGTTTTCTAATCAAGGTGCTGTTTTATGCTCATAATAAGATGAATAAACCCCCAAACCCAAGCTGGTTTTTTGGAGGAGAGTGGCTTGTTCAGAGGTTGTCAAGCTAACGAGCAGTAATAATTTTTAAACTTTTAAAGAAAAGGAATTCTGGAACAAGAGGGAAAAAATACACTTGTATCCAAACAGACACCAAACATCACTTACTACACAGTCACAAGTATTCTATTTTGCATTGTAATAATATGCATAAAATACAGATTTTTAAAAAGCTGTTGCATTTAAAATATTAATCTAATCTGATCTCCAGCATATTGTAACCCAAGATATATTATATGAGTCTTACTCCAGTAATTGAAACATTCTGCCTTATCAGATGCTGATATTTACATAGAAATTGCAGATCTCATTAGTCACACAGCCCACTAAATTTTGTATTCCTTAGCTGTAAAATCAGTTGCTTTAGATGAACTAACAGAAATCCTGCAATGGCAAATACTGGAGAACATCCACATTCCCTCAGAGTTCCAGAATGATTTAAGACTTTAAGTAAAAGTCTTTAATTTGTTCCATACCTACAAACATGCAGTTAATCTTTTTCGCTTAATAAGTGCAGTAAAAATGTTTCAACCTTGTTTTTATGACCTTGTTTTTAGTAAAAGGTCGTAAAAGACAATGGTGTAAGACTGCACACAACTTGAGAAATCACTTGATTACAAAACTTAATTAAATATGGAACTGGCACATCCAAAGCTGACAGGAAACAAACAAAGATGATTATAATTTCCATGCTTTACTACACAGCACGGATAATTCAGTGACACTAAAATCTTCATTAAGTGTTTTCAGGTTATTTTTCATGAGTTCTAAGCATTAACCCCAGGCTACTTCAGACATACCAGCAGGAGAAACAGAGGAGAGGCAGGAGATGAAGTAGTTAAAACTGTTTTGTTGGTAATTTATCACTGAAACCAATAAATTATAATGACATTGAATTTCAACAGAACAGCTAGAAACTGGGAGACTAATAACTGGATCTGTCCCAGAGTAAAACAGATTTTTATTACCAAGAATTGACTTTTCAGTGCCAAAGGGTGGGGTTGTACAGCCTGACTTCCACAGCCCCACATTTGCCAACAGAGTTTAATTTTTTTAGGCTTTTTTCTTTGTTGTAGCCCCTGTTGGTACCCAGGTCAGCTCTGTGAGGCTTAAATGTACGTGAACCACAGATCAAGAGCTTTGGGAGGAGAAAAGAGTGTAAGAGAAATGTGAATGGAAGTACACAGCATAAATCTATTCCATGGCTTTATAATACATAAATTGTCCAGGCTTCAGGTTTAGAGCTGACTGAGGTTTCCAAGATTGATTCAGGCATTGAGAACCTTTGCATTGTGTGGGAATAAAGTCACAGAATCCCAGAATGGTTTGGGTTGGGAGGGCCTTAAAGCCCTCACTGGATCAGGTGGCCCCATCCAGCCTGGCCTCAACAGAAAACCAACATCAATTCCTTTTCAGTCTTGTGCTGGTCATTTCACACCCCAAACAGGCCAGCTGAGAACACACAGTGATTTTCCACCTACCTGTGAAGTTTCCATTGTGCTGCTCTTTGCTCATTCTGATGCGTCTCTGGTCACAGTCTGTGCCATTCTCTGCCATCTCATAGATCAGTCACGTGTGGGGATCTAAGAGGAGAAAAAACCCAAAAAGCACAAGGTGTGTTTGTGGTTAGGAGGACTCCACAGCCAAAGGACGCAGGCAAACACCCAGCAGCTCTCCAAATGCAGCTCACAGTCATCCTGCATTACACCATCAAACAGGAGAAAGTGATTCAATTCCCACAGTGACAAAGATTCAAACATTTCCACCTACATAATTCTAAATTTTTCACTCAAATGACAAAACTCCCTCTCTTCTAAGAGCTGAACAAAAGCTCATTAAACAACCCCTTCCTCGACCCAACCCCACTGTTTGGGCTCCAGGAGCAGCAGAGCTTCATACAAACCTCACTTCCATCCTGGGACTGGTGCTCCAGCTTTGCTCCTCATGCTGGCACTGAGCCTTGCAGGTTGTTACTGTGCAAGAAGCCCTCAAAAACCCTCCTGGCTGACAGATCAACCCTCAGTGTGGTAACCAAGACACAGAGCTGCATCTCCTGTTTTGCACAGTCTGGTACCTCTGAAGCACAAAAGGCAAACTCTTCAGAGGGCAGCAGCTCTCTGCTGGGAAGCTTTGCTGACACTGTCCACACTCTCTGCTGGTTTAGCCTCTCTCTAGAGAGATCAGCCCTAAAACAAAACCCCCAAAAGAACAGATGTGGTTTTCCTTACCCAGGAGAGTAAAAAATGCAAGAACTGGGAGGCAGCACAAATCAGAATGCTGCAAGAGCTGCCATTTTTTTCCCCTTAAAAAAAACCAAACCTGAACAGCTGACAGTTCTTATGCAATCAAACACAAAGAGAGTAACCAGTCAGACTCCTTGTTTGAAAAACCCTCTCTTGAATCTTACAACAGTTTCTGGAGTTTTACTTTGGACAAAAGAGTCCCACAAAGCTAAAGCACCTTATTTGCACTGTATTTCTCCCTGGAAGCAAACTTGATTTACAGTGTTTGATATGTTGCTTTTGTTGGAAAGAAAAGTGGTGCAATATTAAAATGACAGGTTATATAAAACTGTCCAGGGGAGGAAATTAAAGTTCTACAGAAAAAATACTTCCCCTTTGATTTATGTTAGGCTAAAGAGCCAAGCAGCAACTCAGGTTTGGTAAACGGGAGTGAGATCACCCCCTGGATTCAGACTGCAATAATTTTGTCAAATTTTTAAATAAAATGTTCAAAGATTTCAGATACTGTATCTGACATTTCCAGGGTCTCACAAGTCAGTTTTACACAGATGTTTTTCTACACAGGTACAAGCCTGGTGCATTACTTGCAGTACAGATACAATTGCTAGCTGGAACCTGATTATTAAAGGTTTTAGTTAAAACATGTATTTAGTTAAATATGTATTTATGAACATCAGCAGTGTAAGTTCACATACACACACACACATGTGTACCACAGGAATTGACACACACAGAGCTCAAATTGCAGAGGGCAATATTGAAATTGCACACCCACACACAGCAAGCCTGATGTTCACAGAAAGCTGCTTAGGAAGCAGAAGCCATCCAGAGCTGTTGAGCACACATAGGCACACTGAAAAATGTGTTCTTGTTTAGGGAACTTCAGTCACATTTTGTTGACTTAAATATAGCAAAGATTAGAAAAAACGCCACAAATTTCAGTGGAAGCCACACGTTCCTCATTTTGAAATCCATCTTTTTCCACGTGTGCAAATTTAGCCTTCAAAATTAAAGTCTCACTTGGTTTGGTCTCTGCTCTCAGCTTAATTACACTCCAAGGAAGTTCATTTAGTGGAGCACAAATTGCTCCCCATGTTTGATGCCAAAGCCCAGGCTGTGCACAACACTGAATTCCACTGCAATCCATAAAACTCCTGCACCTCCGGGGGTCTCAGGTGTGTTGTTCCCTGGACGTGACAGTTTTGGGTTTTTTTCAGTTTTGTTTGCTCAACTGCCAGAGCCACTTTTACCCTGCCTGCTTGGAAAGGCACTAATCCAGGATTAGCTTTGCATAACACCTCCTCAAGTACACAAGTCACTGTTGGCAGTAAAGCAGATAAATAAAAACCTTCCACACTTCTGGAGGACAAATACTTGTCAAGAAGGTCTTAGAGTTCAACCATTCTGCAGGAAAGCTCTGAAAATTCCTGTTTAAAAACACAGCTGACTTGGAGATGGGATACCTATCACATGGCAAGGCTGAATGGGCTGCAAACCCTCCCTGGCTCCAGAAAAGAACCTCCCTGGTCTACCCAAGGCTAATTATACTTAAAGCATCTTAGCAAAGGGACTGGAGGATGCACATCCCCTCAGCTCAGCACCCCTGATCTGCTGTGCTGCTTGATGCCTGTTAGGATCACCAGTCCTGCCCTAATGCCTCCCCACAGGGATGAACTGGAGTGGGAGTGCAACCCAAAATGGAGTTACCCTTCATTAACTCACTCCACATTCTCCATCTACGCCGAATGCATGAGAGCTCACCACAGGAAATTAAATTCCATCTGCTGAGCAGAACTTCACTTCTGACAGATGCTAAGAAAGACACAGAGTCCATCTCTAAAAATAAATTTGCCTACTACATGGGTTAGCTACCTGCAAACATAAAAATAAACTATTTAAGAGAGCGAGGAAAACAACTGTGGACAGTTTTTGTATCAGGGTGGCTTAGATCATTTGTTAGAGCTGTGCTCACACAAGAACTGCTTTGTGGGGCTGAACAAAGAGCCCACAACACACCACTGAGCTTTAGTGCAACCCAAAACATGAAGTATGAAAAGACAATTATTGCTAGTCAAAAATGCAAACTGCTCAACAAAAAGGGTTTATGGTAACTGTGACTGGCACTTCACAGCATAAGTGAGACAAAGCAAAACAAGCTATCAGGGCATGAGAACACAACAAAACTGGGCACTGCACTATCTGCTCTCTGTAACCAGGGAAAAGGACAAAAGCCTCTTCTCTGAAGCTCTGGGGAGGCTGTGGAAGCACCCAAGTGTTGGGTGCACTTCTGCAGAAGGAAGCAGTTCTGGACAAGGCAGTTGGGTGTCTGCACTCTCACTTGGAGGAGCAGAATGTGGACTCATGTTCTGTACTCAGGATTTTTGGAGGACTCCTTTCCAGTGTGCTGGAACAACAAGGAAGCTGTTTTCATCATCTCACTGCTTTCCCAGACATTGTTTCAATCACTAATTGTTACCACTTCTTACTGAAAGAGCCCTGACTCTCATCTCCATCAGCTCCCAGAACCAGAGTCAGAGCTCAGAGCATTTTGTTGTTCCCCCCAGCCACCTCAGCAACACATCATTTACAGTTATTTCTTGCATTTTAAGCCAGATGTTCCAATCCTGCTGCTTCTTTCTCCTCAACTTTTCTGACATTCCTTCTTCTTTCTCTACACCCCTGCTCTTCCATTACAATAAAGAGAACAAAGGATTAAAATCCAGCCTTTCCAGGTGGAGAAGGAATTGCACTAAGCCAGACAGAGCTGCACATCTGTGAGAGGGGTTTTTTTTCAGTCATCAAATGCTCTACAGAGAGAACAAGTCAACAATTTCCTGGCAAAGAAACAGCCTGGAGAGCACTTTCCCTCGAAAGCCAAAGGCTGCCTGGCACAGGAGCACGCTCAGGTGAAGGATGGGATCAGTTTGGAAGTGAAACATTACCTACCCCTTCCAGCTCCTCACAGTTATTCCCTCTCCACCACTTCTCCAGGATCTGAAGGCAGTGGAAGAGCCAAACCACGTCCTCAGCTCGGCAGCACTCGAGCCCAAAGCGACTCCTCTTGCAAAGCTGCTGCCCCTACAGAGCAAGAGAACACCGTTCATGTGACACTGGAGTGACACAGCCCCTCACTTGGAGGTTAATGACTTTCCTGAGGATGACAGAAAATAGAAAAAGTAACTGCTCGATTTTTTTCCAGTCCTTCAGCACTCCTGGGAAGCATTCAATTAAAATAAATGAGGCCACATCTGAAAGATGTTCCAAATCTCCACAGATTTAGCTATAATGGGTTATTTTGATATGAGTGCATTTATTCCCATACTAAAAATGTTTTCCCAACTAAAATAGTTTAATTCCTCAAAGGAGAAGTAATTCAGTTAAAGACCACAGGTTTCCATTTTGTGGGTTATGCCTCTGTACACCAGACCTATTTTCCAATTCCTACCCAAATAAATCATCTTAGAATTTGGAGTTAAAACACCCATTCTTTCCAAAAAGGCTTTGGGATGCCTTTTAGGAAAGACTGTTGTAACATGAGCTTCAGGGATGCCATGCCATTTCTTTTGAGTTGACTAAAAGTTCTGTCCCTGCCATTAAAGCCACATGTGTCAAACTGTTCTTTTTGGTGTGTTTTTTCTGGTGGAACATGAATTTTGATTACATCCAGCAGCAGAATCAGGTACTATAATAATGCAGCAGAGACGCTGTGCAATAAATAGATGAAGAGGTGAGATCCAGGGATAAGAGGATATGCAGAGGAGGCACAGCACAGATGAAAAGGGATGAACACAAGGACCTGACAAAGCCCAGAGTGGCTGAAAGCAGCTCCTGACATAACAAGTTCTGCTTTTCACAGGAACAGTCTCTAAGTGGAGCCAATTCAGATTTCACACTTGGCCATCCAGTGAGGACACACTGCCCAGACAAGGCTCACAGAGGCCAATTCTGAACCCTGGGAGAAAGAAAAATATCCTTTTAATAAGCTTGAAATACCCTGAACAACTGCCTGCCTCATTAATAACATCTCCTGGGTCCCTCTGGGCCAAGCAGCACCAAAACCAGCAAGGTTTGGTGGTTCTGGTGCTGCCCCACGCCTGTGTTTGAAGCTGGTAGAGGGGTACAAAAAGCTCAGTGTTGCAACAGCTTCAAGGCTGTGCCCTTCGTCCTCAGGGGACGGCAAAGTCCACCCAGCTCCCACTTGTCCACAAGGAAGAGAAGTCAAAGTTCCAACCCGGAGATAACAACGCGTCTCCCATCACCATACAGCAGGAATTATAGGGTTTTTCCTGCTTCAAACCCACAGTTTTTTAAGAAATAAGAAATCTCCAACCACGCACTTATTACACAGATCACCCTTCATGAGATGCAGTCAGAGGCACTTACGACATTCTGGAGAAATTCCAAGACAACAACCTAGAAAAAAAAGCTTTAAGGTGGAAAGAGTGCAGTTGCTGCAGCCTACTCACCTTCCTCATTGCTACCACCCACTTGAAAGCTACTGGGTCTCCTCCTACCCCTCCCCACAGCAATTACAAACACCACTGATTTCAGCTGCTCAGCAGGACACGAAACAAAGCCCAGACTAACAAAGAAGAGCTCACCTCCCATTGCACAACTGCAAACTGGCTTTTGAAACCTTCATCGGAAAACAGGGGATGAAGCCATCCTTACAACTGTCACTTATCCAATAAGGAATAAAGCAAAGTCTATTCCATGCTGCAGAAATAATGGATTGGAAGAGAGGACTGACATGAAGACTTTTTCAACGGGAAAATTAACGCACTAAGAAGAGCTGATATATGTTACTATAAGGTTATGAAGCATGAGAACCCCCCAACAAACTGAGGTGAAACAATCTCCAAAAGAACAGAATTCCTAACAGAGAAACAGCACCAAAATCCACAGCCCAAACACAACACATGTGCTCCAAGGCATGAAAGAGCAACACCCCACTTTCTCCATCCACCTCAGCCCACACTGTCACCATTAACTAAACCAGGATACCCACTTGTTGGTAAGCACAGAGCAGAGAAAACAAGGGCAGGAGAAAACCCTGAAGAAATGTCATAGGTGCAGCTGAAAGGGGATAACCTGGATTCACAGCACTTTACAGATAAATAGCAGCTATCAAACACACTTATCACCCCTTCCCTCAGGTCACCTACATGACCCGCCAAGCATCCGAGGGGCAAAACTGGAATAAAACGGGGATCTTGCTGCTTTATTATCTCCTGTAAACAGCAGATGACATTGGCTAGAGAAACAAAAACCAGACAAGGTGCTTAACCCCAGTCAGCAGAAATGCTTCCAGGAATTTGGGCCTCACACCCACAAGCCCCAGGCAGTCCATGGGGATGCAGGGAGCACCCAACCGAGAAAGCACAGCACATTTCTGGTGAAAAAGCAGACAAAAGCCATCGGTATCTGACTCTCCGCAGGGAGAAGGACGGATTTCTCCCTGTGTCATCAGGCACCGTCCCTTGGGCCGGAGCAGGGCGAGTCTATCCCACCTTTACCGGGGCTCTGGCAGGACAGAGCCTCTCTCCAGCGGGATGGGATGGCAGCAGCTCATTTCTCGCCCTGAAGGCCGGCGAGAAGCAGCCTCTCCTCCCGTCCTGCTCCTCCACAGCATTCCCGGCCGCTCCCCGGCTTCCCACACGGCTCCCTCGGTTCGCACGGCACCGCCCGGGCCGGGGGTCCCGCCGGGGCTCCGGAGCCGCCCGGGCTGGGAGGCCCCCTTCGCCGCCGTCACCTCAGGGCCGGAGGGGCCGTGAGGGGAGCGGGGCGGCGCGGCGGGCAGCGCTGGGGGGAGCCGCGGGCAGCGCTGAGGGCGCGGGGGGCAGCGCTGAGGGGAGCCGCGGGCAGCGCTGGGGGGAACCGCGGGCAGCGCTGAGGGGAGCCGCGGGCAGCGCTGGGGGGAGCCGCGGGCAGCGCTGGGGGGAACCGGGGGCAGCGCTGGGGGGAACCGCGGGCAGTGCTGAGGGCGCGGGGGGCAGCGCTGAGGGC
>VZTJ01003534.1:1208596-1240822 GCA_013397795.1 Orthonyx spaldingii
CGGGCAGCGCTGGGGGGGGGTTCCGCTGAGGGACCGGTGACGCCACCCCCGCCCGCCGGGAGCGCCCCGGGCTCGGCCCCGCACTCACCGCGCTCGGCGCCGGCGGCTCCGCTGGGCCCGGCACGACGCGGAACTGGGCCCGGCGCTGCCCGCCCCGTCCCGCCCCCGCCGCCGTCACTTCCCGAGCGCCGCGGTCCCGACACCTCCGGGCGGGCGCGGCAGGTGAGTGCTGAGTGCGGATGCTCCCTCATGGCCCCCTCATGGCGCCCTGAGGGCCGCGGGGCCCCGGACGCTTCGGTCCCCGCTCGGTCTTTGTCCCTTGCTCCCCTCAGGCTCCAGCGCGGCCGGGGCTGGCGGGGCTGAGCTGCCGCAGCCCGCGGTGGAGCTGGAGGCGGCCCCGCTCTTCAGGTGAATTCGGGATATTGACTTAAAACCTCCACCATTGCACCGTTTCTCTCCCCGTTTTTAGGTGTAATTTTGACATGAGGAAAGGCTGAGAGAAGTGGGAGCGTTCAATCTGGAGAAGAGAAGCTCCGGGGTCGCCTCCTTGTCGCCTTCCAGTACGCGAAGGGAACTTACAGGAAAGGTGGGGCAAGAGTATTTACAAAGGCCTGGGGTGACAGGATAAGGGGGAATGGGTTCAAATTGACAGAGAGGAGGTGTAGATTGGATATTAGGAAAAAATTGTTCCCTGTGAGTGTGGGGAGGCCCTGGCACAGGGTGCCCAGAGCAGCTGTGGCTGCCCCTGGATCCCTGGCAGTGTCCAAGGCCAGGCTGGACGGGGCTTGGAGCAAACTAGGGTAGTGAAAGGTGTCCCTGCCCATAACAGAGAGTGGAACAGATGAATTTTAAGGTCCTTTCCAACCCAAACCATTCTATGATTCTATGATAATTTACCATTTTATCTCAGCTCTGCTTGCCGAGTCGAAGCCCATCCCCGCTGAGGTGTTTGCAGTCAGAAAGCTGTGTCTGGGGAACTGTTCCTTTGTGTTTCTAACAGATGTTCTTTGTTTTAACCAAGTGCAAACCAGGTGAGAGCACACGAAATGCTCTCAGAAGCTGTGAAACGCTCAAGTAGATTCTGTCTTTCCCCCTTTTCAGAGCCACTCCCCAAAATCCACCATGATTTCCCTCTTCGAGCCCGGGTTCCTGAACGTCATGATTGGGGTCGCGTGCGGCGTGTGCCTGGGATGGGGCATGCGGGGGAGGCTCCGCAGGAAGCCCGGAGCTGCAATTCCAGAGCCTCCCAACAGCCTGGGGGGCGAGCCCGACGTCATGGGCGAGTCCGGGGAGCTCAAGCTGGTGCTGATCGTCCGCAACGACCTGAAGATGGGCAAGGGCAAAGTGGCAGCACAGTGCTCCCACGCGGCTGTCTCTGCCTACAAGCAGGTTCACAGAAGGAATCCCGAGCTCCTGAAGCAGTGGGAATACTGTGGACAACCTAAAGTGGTCCTGAAAGCTCCCGACGAAGAGACTCTGGAGCAGCTCCTGGCTGAGGCGAAGCGCCTGGGGCTGACTGTGAGCTTGATACAGGATGCTGGGCGTACTCAGATAGCTCCAGGCTCCAGGACAGTCCTTGGCATCGGACCAGGGCCAGCTGATGTCATAGACAAAGTTTCTGGTCACCTTAAACTCTTCTAAATTGGTACCAAAAAGACCTGGATGCGTTCATGGATGTCGGTACTGAAGGGATAGAAATCCAAGTTGGGGGTTTTTTTCCGTATCTTCTCTCAGTTAATAAAATAAGCAAGTTTTGTAAGATTTAAATTTGTAAATCATGAGTTTCTCTAGCTTGTGTTCCAAAGGGGGAAAGAAAATCCTAGGCTCAGGGCAGCTGAGGAAAGCAGAGCTGGCACGAGAAGGAACCCAGTAGGTTTACAACTTGTGCAAGTGGTTGAAGATTTTGCATGTTGGTTGATAGAGTTTAAGAGAGTTTGTTCTATTTGCTAAAAAATGGCAGGTTTCCTATTTTTTGAAGTGAATACATTCTTTAACTTAGCCTCAGCTGCTGAAGCAGTTAAGAACTGGAGCTGGGGGTACCTGTAGCCAACTTCCTGCCCAAACAGCTGCTGCAACAACTTGTAACTGGTACCAGGCTGACCAGTTCAACTGGATTTGCAGCCCAGACCAGTAAGGAGCTGTGGGGAGCAGCTGTCAGCTGAGCTTCCCTCTGGAGGGGTCTGTGGAGCTCCTACATGTGCAAAAATGTGCAGTTGAGCCAGGGTGTGGGGAGTTACCTTTAGATAAACAACTGGGCACTTGGGGACAGACTCAAATCCTGCCTTACTTGGGATGAAGAGGCCCTCCAGGGGTTCAAGTAAAGTCTACTTGTACAGCTCCATGGTGGCTCTAACAGTGTAAAAGGAAAATTCCCTGCACTTTTATTTAGGTGGGCTTTGCACGAGTCAGTTTTATAACAGACCTGCAGCCACAGAGCCTGGGGCAGGGGGCCCTTGCCACCCCACATTCCATGGAAGTGCTGCTCAGCCCCAGGATCACAGGACACAAGTGTGGAGCTCACAGGAGGAAGAGGGAAGGGGATTTGGCCTCAGAGCTGCATCCTGGTGCCCAGTGTGGCTCCTGGTTCAGAGACAGGAGCTTCCACAGCTGTTGGACTCGTTACACTCAAATATGACAGTATTCATAGAGAAACATTTAAGTCAATTTTATTTGAAGCTAAATATGTTTAAGGCAATTTACATACCTAGAACATGATCTCAATTTAACTGGCACACCCTACTACAATCCTAATGTATCATCTGGTCAAAGATGCTGGAGTTGACCACAGTGCAGCCAACTGGTGAAAAGTGCTATTTTCTTCTCTCTGGCATAATCTCTCTCTAGAAAAAGCATTACATATTTTCCTGTATTGCCCCCTCAGTGCAAGACCCCACTACTGGTCCCCATTGCTGCTCTTCTGCTGGCCCCTCAGACCCCTGGCTGCACACACCTGGCACTGCCCCCCACTACCAGCACTGGAATACTTGGTTTGAGTCCAAAGGTCCTTTTTTGAAGACAGTAAAGTGAAGCTACCACTATGCAGCATGTCCACAGTCCAGTAATTTATTTTTAAATTGCGTAATTTCAAATTGCACAAACAAAACTGAACAGCAATATGCTTGAATTCTCTCTTCTGTACACTCAAAACAGTGATCTAAAACACCACAATATCCAACATACACAAACCTCAGGGCAGGGTTAGTAAATACACAGATTGGAATCATGGTGCTCTGTTCCTGAATGGAATGTCCCACGAAAGCACAGGATACAGCACAACATAAGGTCATCTGTTACATATGGAGTGAGCAAAAAGACACTAGCATTTTCTATATGCATAACTGGAAAAACCTGCATAGGTTAAGGGACGAAAAAAAAAAAAAAACCAAAACTTTTACTCATTTTAAGTCAGGCAAGGTTGTCTGTACGCATTTTAAATTCTTTTAGAGCTATGCAATCCAACCCAGGGAGGATATGCTGATTAGTGTTGTCTCTTGTCAGCAGTCTTGCAAGGTCAAATACAAGTATCTTGGCTTTAGCTTTCTCCAAATATACAGTGAGACTTAAATGCATTTAGGATAGACAGTACATACCGTAAGCTGCTCACATACAATGAACTTAAGATTCAATATTAGAGTGTAACACTATAGAGTGCAAATCAGAATCTTCACAATAGACTTAATGGTAATAAGCAGTCCTGCAAAAGCCCACTTGAACAAAGTCGTTTAAACTATTCCCCCTTTCGAAAGTAAAAGTCTAAATGACACATGGAATGTGAAAAAGATTTAACAGAAGTGATTCAAATCGTCTGCGCTAGAAAAAACAGTCCTTCATGAAATAAAGGTTACAAGAACACGAGGCAGAACTCTTTGCTTTTCCCTGTTATGAGTTAAAGCGGGGAGGGACGGTGGAGTTTCAGTAAGAAAAGTTGCTGCTCCAGACTGACTTGTGCTGCATCTCACATGCTGTAGCCGAAGCCGGGCTGCGGCTGCCCGTACGGAGGGGCCGTGTAGCCGTAGCCGAAAGGTGCCTGCGGAGGAACTGCCACACTGGGTCCCGCTGTCAGCATCAGCTGGGGCTGGCCTGCAACACACAACGGGCATCTTACTCCTCCTCGACTCACCCAGCCAAATTCCTGAACGTTTTCTGTAGGTATTGCTAGGTTTCACCACTAAGTCCCTGCTGACTGGACTTCTTCGGACCCAGATCGGGTATTTTCCCACAAAACCTCGGGACACAACACGTGGCTAAAAATACTACAGTGTAAAGTATATGGAGAAACTCTTACTAGCATAACCTGGATATAAAGAAAATACCCAATATAGAGTAGATCTAAATATGCTTTAGATACTGAAGCATATTGCACAAGATCCAAATAATCACTTGCTAGAAGTCTGGAACAGCACAGCTCCTGTACACTTTTCCTTAGTGAGCCAGGACAATCTTAAATCCTGCAGTCCACAGCATCAGAATGGCACTTATCTAATCTTTTGGAACACATTCCTTAAGACTTGATTTCACATGAAGAATATTCCCATTTCCCAGGGCTTCCTTGGGAGAAAACAAGATTAGGGAAGGGTTGTTTTAAAAATGAAATATGTTATTGATAACACAAGAACTAAAGCATTACCATAAACAATAGGTTGTGTTTCTGTAGCTTGCTCCTCTTCCTTTCTCAAAGACTCTGATGCATCCAGTTTATCCACCTGGAATTGAGACCAACAATTAAAAAATCTCCTCTAAAACAGGTACTTACTCGTGGCAGAGAAGTGGAAAAGCCTTAGTGGTATGTTAACACCCATCAAGAAAAGGAGACCATTTACAAGTTAAGATCAATTCAAGTAGCAATGTTGGTACTGGTGCAGTCAAGATGGTCTGTTTCCTGAAAAAAACCCTCCTTGAGGGATTTTCATCTACTTTGAAAGCTCACTCCAGGCTGAAGCTTTGTACAAAAGGTTCTGTACTAGACTGGAGCTGCACAGCCTTTAGGACACAGACTCAGATTTGAGCTCAGTCTCAACTGGAGACCTCTGGCATTGGAGCCATTGCCAAGATAATGCCCAGACCTGGAGAAGTTTCCCTGGAGGTGACATTGAGGCAAAGTAATCTGGTTTGTGTTTGGATAGAGCAGACTGCAATAGCATCCGACATGTCACTTGAGCCTCAAGATTTCACTTTCCAAACCCATTCACTCATGCAATTTAAGTTCAAATGCAGAGAATGCATGTGTATAAGACTTGCTTTTTCCACTCCAGAACTGTGTGGCAGTCAGCCTAAACCCACAGATACTCCAATTCTTCCAGCTTTACACACAGTAACAGACAAGCCTGGCCAGCTTCACTGCTGCACTGCGACTGCAATGGTGCTGATTGCCCACCCCTACAGAAAGGCAAGAGAAGAAACTTCTTCTGTAGTGAAATATTGCTCATTTCTAAGACAGATCCAAGGGAACTCAGCATTTCTACAGGCCCTGAAACTAAAACCACAAAATGAGGTATTGGTATTTTACCTGGGAGATAAGATTTAGAACAAAGTCAAAGATAATCATGCCAATTACTCTGAAAGACAATAATACAACTCACAAGACTAACGTTTCATTTCAGTCGTGTCCTTGATAAAGGAGTTTGAAGGTTTCCTGCACTTACACAGGGTCAGTGTTATTTATTCAGCTACAACATCCCTGAGTGAGGTTTCAGTTTAACTGTGCTACATGAGCAAACATCTGCTGGCAGCTCCAAGAGCTGTGAGCTCCTCCCTTCAGCTGTGAGCTACAACGTGTGTTCCATAAACCTGTTCCTCTGTAACCTCAAGCTGAGGCACAACTCCAGGGAGTGGCAGAAGTCCTGAGCTCGAGTTCCCTCATTGACTGGGCTTCCATGGCCAGCCTGGTGGTTGCCTCCCACAGGGTCTGGCTCGCTGCTGCCAAAGTGCACAGGATCGTGTCCAATGCTCCAAGACTCATTTCCAGACACCGTGCTGGGAACTGCACTGTTTTTAACTCAAAACAGCAACACACTGAACACAGAAGCACAAGTTTAGAGATGCAAATCCAAGGAGAATGTGCAGAGTTTGCTACTAAGCAGAGGCATTTGGCTTACTCACACTTGGAAAGCCTCCAGCCCAGGACATTCAATGCATTTTGGACCCAGTTTTGATGCCTCCCCTCAGAGCTGAACAAGTATTGACAAGAACAAGCACAAGTTTGAAACCAGCCTGCAGGATGGTTCTTACACCACTTGCTCGAGCATCACCAGCTTCAGGGCCCTACACACTTGGAGCAAGATTGATTGAAAGGCTTTTCCACAGGGACTGCAATAAGCTGCAGAGGAAAAGTAACATGCATTCAATGTTATCGTGTCATGTGTGCATGAAAAAGAGGCAAAAGTACTGAAGCACGAGTGAGGTCTGAAGATGACTGCCAGACAGGCTCCCCCCAAAAAACCACACGCAGCCCACAGCAATGCCTTGGAGCTTCAGGAGTAGTGGGATGTAATTGCAATGACTGCTACACATGCGTAGTTTATGCAAACACTGCAGTTCAATTACCTTTTTTCACACACACGCTTTCCTACTTTCCTTACTAGCTGCTGGAGGACCTTACACTACGTGTCTGAGGTTAGCCTTGAGTTCCAGTGGTGTCTTTACAACCAGCAGTTTTTGCATTCAGTCCATCTTCAACGTTTGTCACTTTGGTTTGCCCTTTGCTGAACCACATTAATGGAAAACTCATGCTAGGGCTGACCCCTGGGCTAAGGAGGATCACGGTGCCATTTGATGGACAGAAAACCTTGGATTGCCCTTCTGAAGGTCAAAGTTACATAGCAAAGGCAAGCCCTGGAGTAGCCTCAGAACAGCAATAAGCATTACCATATTTATATATTTTTTTAATGAGGTAGCAAGAGAAGTTTAGTGAAGCTGAAGAGCTTGGAAGGCAGTTTTTTTTTTTTTTCTTTTTGGACGACTACTAGAATTTACTACAGGGAGGAGAACCACAGACTTGGTGTAACAGCTGAAGTTTTAAGTTGCTACATGAACTAGAGCACTGTGAGGATTAGATCAGCACCATGAGAACTGACACCTGAGTGAGGAAGAGTCCCTCTGGAAGCAGCCAGTATCTACTCTGCCTACGGTCAGCACGCATTAGTCATGGTCCAGAGATCAGGAACTGGATCACAGCCCTTCAACTAGCAAATGCCAGACAGATTTATGGATTCACAGACTTATTTCTTATTGTAGGAGGTTCTTCCAGTCTGATTGGCTGTCAAATCATAGCGCTTGTGTAAGTATTTGTGTTGTTTCAATACCAGGCTGACTGTGATCCAACTGATCACCTGTATGCCCTTCCTGAGGATCTATTAGCTTATTAGTAGCAAATGAATCTACTTTTCTCCTACAGCACTAGCTACTGAGTGTTAAACAATTTGCATATGCTTTAGTGATATTTTGTTTGGGGAAAAAGCAGTAGCAGCAGTGTAGTAAACATAGGAAAGAAAAAAACTCATGCAGAATCCTTAGACTTAGTCCTCCAGACTTAAAGATGGAAAACAAGAATCAACTTTCACCTTTTCCTTTATTGCATCAACCTGCAAAGGAATTCAGAAGGTGCAGCTTAGAAAAATCAAATTCCATATTTAGCATATAAAAAGGTAGAAACAAAAGCGTCAGGGAAGAAATAATTAAGGTACAGGCGAGTAAAAACAAAGGTACACCAGAAGTATCTGCTTTAGAAAGGCAGCTCTGCTTGTTGCTGGCTCTTACTGCATTAGCTACACCAAAGCTACATCCTAATCCTTTAGCAGATCAGGAAATTTTTATCTTTAAGAACCCTACTACTCCCACCAAAGGCCTGGTGTTAGCTTGGTACATCAGGCATCTCTGACAAACAGTTTGATTGCTCAGCCAGCTCCCCACCTCCCCCAAAACAGCATTTCAGGCTGGCTGCAGAACTACAGGGTAGTCCTGCCTTTAGAAGGAACAGCCAGGCAAATTTCTAGACAAAAAGGCACCCTAGGCCTTCACTGACTGCATGAAAGTAAAAGCTGAACTCAAGCTTGGAAGAGTTTTAATCATTAAGGAATTTACACCATTTCACTGGAAGATACTCTAAAAGCTTCAGCTGGGCAAATCTTGCTGGTGACAGCTGGATTTAACTCAAGTCTGTTCAAGTCTGTCAGAGCATTACTAAGTAGTTCCCCCACCCTGAGTCACTTCAAACAAGAGTTGAGTCATAATTAGTGCCATTAAGTATCAGTGCCACATTTTAGAGTTAAATGCACAGCAGAATAAGTTATCTCCAGACCTAGCTATAAAGCTGGTTTAGTACACAGTCTAGAATTTAGTTACAGCTCGATTCCAGCTGGGATTCCTGACTGGCACAGCACAGGAAAAGCCTGGAGCCTGGAACTACTTTAGACACTGCCCAGGGTCAGGCAAATACTACTGATGTAGGTTCTGTAATTGGTAGAGAGAGTGGAGCCTGCAAGTGTTTCAGCCTCTTAGAGGGCGGAGTCTCTCCCCAGATGGACTGAAAAGTAAGTGTGGACATGGACAGACAGACATTGGACGAAGCCCAAATCAATGTTAGTAGCAAGCAGACAGTCTCGAGGCATACACCACAGTGACTAACAAACTCTGGGTGTTGGAGAGGCACCTGCTCTTACCTTGGTCAAGTATTCCTTCATGACCTGAATAAAGTATGGCATGGCAAAGTCCATTATGTTGTGCCTCCACGCTGTTTCCAAGACGACATCCGGCCTTAGGAGATCGTAGCAGGTGAAGAGACAAGCACCAAAGCATTCCCTCTTGTTCTCCTGCAGGAACCACTGCAGCAGCTCCTCTGCCAGCTCGGTATCTTTGGATTCGGACGCGTACTGCATCGCATCCTGCAACGGGACAGAGCCTCAGCCTGGGGCACACACCAACCCACAGCGTGCTGGGAATTAACTCCCATTACAGCCAAACAAGCCAAGGCTGCTAGAGCTGGCCTGGTGCTGGTCTCACCTTGTACAGCCTGTCCTTCTTGCAGAGCTCCACGCTCTGTTTCCAGCGGTTGTTGCCTTTGAAGAGGTAGGCAGCGATTCTCCGGAACTCTATTAGCTCGTGCTTCTCCAAACGCTGGGCAAGGGAAATGTTGTCAAAGTTGTCATAAGCATCTATTGAAGTCCTAAGGGCCTGAGTGAAGCAGAAAAAAAAAAAAGTTACAACCCAAACGTGCAACAGCATCCACAAAATGCAAACATCTTCCATTAGTTCTGTATTCCTGGTTTTAGGAGGATAAAGAATTCTAGCCAGACCTGCAGGAATCTGCTGTTTTATTTGAGAAGCTGCTGCTTGACACACATGGAGTTCAGAGTATTTCAGTCAATATTTTCCAGTAGTGATTGCTGGGGTTAGGAGCCTCTGAATACCAGGCATTACAATTGTTTAACTCTTCTGTGAGTCTTTTTCTTAGCACTCACTGTTTGTTTGCCTTAAATAAAAGCTGTCACACTCATAACAAAGCAGCCAGTCTACCCCAGTAGGAATGACACAAAAAGCTCTCAGAAAGCCACTAATACTTTTCTACTTTATCTTTGGCTCCTCACCACTAATTCAGTTTGAAGTATTAGAGAACATAAACTCAAGGAATTAAAGCTAACAGCAAGCAGGTATAAACTGCAAATGAGAAAGAAAACTGTTTTCTACACATTGAACAACGTCTGAGAATATGAGGCAAATCCAGAATTAAGGCAAGACGTACCTGGTAATCTTCTTCAATAATGAAGAGGTTGTTGAGGGACTCATTGACTGATTTGTTGTTGTGATTTTGAACAGAGCGCAGGTAAGGCTTAACCAGGGGCAGCTGTTTAACCTTCAAGGAATCAGGGAAATACATTTAAGTCAGTTCTTGTGGAAGTCTCTCAGCATCTTCCCAGGCAGGCAGGGGAGCAGCTAAGCACTTTAAAATGCTACTACAATTCAGTGCTTTCCCAGCTTTTGCATTGATCTGGATAAAAGGAAAATTACCTTTGTGAAGAAGGTGACAGCACGAGTGTGGTCAAGCCGAGGGGACAACACCATCAGCAGATCATTGAGCAACAGAGGTTTAAATTCCAAATAGAATTGAACTGCCTTGTAGTACAGCTCCACGTTGGCCACCTAGAGGGGAGTAAAGATGCACGTTCAGAGCAGGAGTCTGATTGTGGGGAAATCCAGATGGAAAACAGCCATAAATTTCACTAGGAAAGCAATACCTTAGTGATGATATCTTTGAACTGGCCTTCTTTCCAAGCATCTGTTGGGTGATTCATCATTGTGATTATAGCATTATCATATTCTTCATACTTATCATACAAGAACACCAGCTCGGCCCAGAGATGGGCTTGTTCTGCAGCTCTCAGAACCTAAGAAAAAGGCACAATTAGCAATATTTGTCAGCTGCATTTTCCATCAGTGCTCAGGCTTTAGTGCTATTAATAACCTCAAGAGCTGCTGGTGCAAAAGCCAGGGCCAGACAGCCCACAAAAGTGTTAACTAGATTTAAAGCCTCAGATATTCACCTTGGGAATGTTGACTCTGGACCAGAACAGCTCCAAGTGCTCCCTCATCTTCTGTGGCTTGAACTTGGAGTAGAGAATTGCCAGCTCTGTGAACATCCCCATGTGTGCTCGCTCCAGTCCAAGCGCTGCTTCCAACATAGTGATCAGCTCTTCAAAGTAGCCACGATCCTTAGAGACACAGACAGAGACGTTTCACATCAGGAACCATCCAGAATTCCAGATTCTGGCAGGGCTGCCATGACAGAACTGACTGTACAACAGGAGTCAGCTGAGTTACCTGGTAATAGTTGATTAGCTCTTCCAGCTCATCCGCATGCACTACGATATGGAGCCCACACATCTGAGCCAGGCGGAATTCTTTCCCATCCACACAAGCAAAGCAAACCTGGAATTCAGAGGTGTGTTACTGCTTATAATCAAGCTTTGACAGGCCCCAGCTTTGAAGTCCTTGAGCTCAGAGCCAGCAAACTCACCTCTTTCCACGTGCGAGTGCTGTTGGCTTTCCGAGCACCATCCACAGCTGCCTGGTACTCGCCGAGGTGCACCAAGGTCGAGGCCAGACGGCCGAAGTTGGACACGTTGTTGTACAAGAGCTTGGCTGCTTCATACATCTTCTCATCATAGCAGCGATCCCCAACCTAGGGCAGAGCACAGCCAGGTTACTCCTGCACATTTGTAGCCAGAGGTTTACATTACATGTGTGGTGTTCAAGCCCTTATCAAAGTGGATTTAAAGGCCAAGGTCTATCCACATATCCAAAGAGAATTCTCCACAACCCTTTGTGGTTCAGTAGAACAACGTCAGTCTCACTCACCTGCTGGATATGTGCATTGTTGGGTCCATTGATGAACTCCTCTAGCTCTGCCAGGCGGTTTGTTTTAGCAAGAGCAAAGATTAATTCTGTCTCCACATACGACTCCCGGGCCTTCTTGCGTGCCATCTGGAGATACTTCACCAGTTCCTCCCAGTTTCCTATGGAAAGCAGTTCAGAATGTTTACTTCCTGCCATTGGAGACACTTGTGCTCAAGTTAAACAATCAGCTGAACCTAATTTTGACATATATCTACAGCTATTCCCCAACAAACAACAACCTTCACAGTGCTCATTAGGCATTAATCAAATTATCTTAGAATGGGCCTAACTAAAATCCTACTTAACTCCATGCAAAGGCTCTGAAAGAAGTCTCCAGCTAGCTAAAGAAGGAAATTATAGGCCACTGATTATCTGCAAGTGGAATACACTACCTTTTCCCAGTCCTATTTAGGGCGGTGTTTGAAGGGCCAGATTGCTCTACTTGCATCAAGATACAGGTCTGGCAGAACTGCAGCTTGAGCAGACCAGGCAAAAGAGCTGAGCAACATCAACAGCCAAGATGTAAATAAAACTTAATCATACCACTGGCATTAGCAGCTTGAACAACTTCCATGTATGAGGAAGGATCATCTGCTTTAATGTAGGAGTCAATTGCTTCCTTTACCATCCCTTTCTGGAGCTGTGCTTTGGCCAGCTGGCTCCACACTGCGGGTTCATTGCAGCGCTCAGCGAACTCGTAGGCACGGTCCAGGTTCCCAATGTGCTCTATCAACACCTGCAGAAAGGATAAAAGGATAACCATGAGCAGCCACTCTCATAAAGTCACTTTTACAATACACTAAGCTGTGGTTTATGCAAGTTCCTCAGTGGACCCACTGTTTTTAAAACAGGGATTAAATCTATATAACCCACACAGTGTAAGTGATTTTAGGCTTACAAACTTTCAATAAACAACATTTGATCTGCTTCATAAGATAAGACACTGAGCAGCTTTGGGCACTTTGCTAATTGCTGTTAAGCACTGAAGTCACCAGCAAAGTCCTTGTGTGGGGATGCACAGGGAGGTTTTACAGCCTGAGAACTGAAGATACCTGTACAGCTGATGTGTTGACATCAAACTTCCTGAAGATAGCAAATGCCTCCTCGAAAAGCTCGTTGCTGATAGCAATGTTGGCTATGTCAGGGGCATCGTAGTTATCCAGGCGGTTGATGTACTCCATCACACGGGTGCGGTCAGCCTTGATAGCTGTAAGGATGAGAAGGTTCTGCAGGTTCCTGCAGAGGGAAAGGAAAGAGTACTTGTCAAATAATGATCAAGAAATACACCCTCTCCTCTGGCCAAATAATTTGTTTGCTGTTTCACATTACAGCAATAACTCCGAGTTTCCTGTGGCTTAGTTTTGATTTCACACACCTGTGCTCACTGAACACGGAGTTATCCAGAACTATTTTCTCCAGCAGTTCAATGAGCTCATTGGGAAGATCTGCAGTCATGAAGGCCTTCACAGTGACAGACACTTCCTCGGGGTCCTGGGTCTCCGACAGCGCAGTCTGGACAACCTGCAGGCAGAGCCAAGGCATGGGCAGAGCAGTGAGGTCAGGTTCTGCAAGTCCAGTTAGGGCAGGCAAGGCTGGGAATGTCCTGCCAGTCGTACCTGGTCAATCAGGGGTCTTCTGTAGGGGTTGCTCTCCAGCAGCACACTGGCCCAGAGCTCGGGGTCTTTACGGCGAACTAAGTAGCGGGAGAGGCTCTTGAAGAGGGAGTTCTCATTGCACACCTGGAGAAAGGCACAGCTTGCTCAGAGGCAAGGCACAGCTATGGAGCCTACAGACAATTTCACTGCAGCTCTGCACTGAGAGGCAGACTGGAAATCTCAGCCTTTGATACTTCATTAGCCTCCCATTTCAGGATGGGCAGGAGAGTTCCCCATTTCTCATTAAGCTGCAGAGGGAGATGAAATAGCTACGTCCTCTTTGTGTTAGAAACATGCACTTCCCAGCTTAACACCTTTTAGGAAGTACATTCTTCATAAAGCTTTCTATCCACCCCGTGACCCTGATGTCAGGACTCAACCCACGAGGCAGCTGCCTGGGCATACATACGTACATTAATCAGCTCCAGGTCGCACTGTCCACGCTCGTAAGCCACGCAGGCCAGGTGAGGGTCCCTCTTCTCACAGTACTTGCCAACAACACGACTGTCATAGTAGGGGTTCTCACGCAGGAACCTCTCTGGGTTGTTGTTGCTGTCAATGTAGATCTTGGCCAGTGCATTGTGAGTGGCAGGCTCCTCGCAGCCCTCGTGAATTCTTGCTTCCAGCCAGGGCAGAAGCAGCTTCAGCCTAGAAGGAAGGGATTTTCACGTTAGAGATTGAGTAAGTAAATATCCAGTTGCACAATTTCTACACTCTGGAAGCCAGCCTTGGTGTAGGAGACAGTCAGGAACTAAACCTACATTTTGGTTCATGATTATAATGGTGTAACTTTCTGACACTCTGAAGAACGTCCCACACTAAAGACTCGTTATCTATCTGGAGAGAGCCCTGCATCAGCCAAGAATTAAAGCTGCTTCTCACCTATGGCAGCTTCTCCTTGTGTCAGTACCAGCTTCAGCTGTGTGACAAGGACATGCACTGACAGATGAGCAGCAAACACTGCCAGACTGGGAATTGGTAAGAGACTTGTAGAAGTTTAATACCTGTTTCTTTTCTCAACCTCTGCAACAAGTTCATCAGTCGAAAATTGACCTCTCACTACAAGGATGAGGTTCTTTATCACATCTTCAGAGCAATCCACATCAAGCAGTCCCCCAATAACAACTGGCAGACGGCTTGGATTCACCTGAACAGGAGCATTTAAAGAGGTCAGTGTTGTCAGGGAGCAAGGGCAGCCAATATTTACCCCCAGAACTACACATGAAGGTCATTTGTTAGGATTGACCCCTTCTTCCTGCCTTTACTCCCAGCCTCCTGAGGTTCTGAACAAGCTTGAAACTTAATTCTTCAATCAAGAGGTGTTCCCATCCCAGCCCAGTGGCTCACTCAGTTCCCACAGGAAGAGATCCTGAGCAATCCACTTTGTCCCTGCAGGAAGTAAAAAGAACTCCCCCTCCTGCCCCTCCAAAATGCTGAGAGTTAAAATCACCCCAAGAACTCCAAGTTATTCTATGAAGTCTTTCTCCTTCAAGAGGCACATGAGTGGGAGTTACTGCTTAACCTGACTGAAGAATGAGCTCTGACTCACATCAGGGATAATTTACTGGAGGCCACTAATAATCATTTAAACATCAGTCTGAAGTACAAAGCTGTTTGCAGAGTACATAAATATGATGCCTGTGGTTGTATACAATGCTTGAAAGATTGATCAATTTGGACAAGTTGTCACTTACCTTCTGTACATAAATCTCAATATATTTTTGGAGATTATTTCTATACAAATACAGCACCAAGTCGTGGACAAAGTCAAAGCGGTCGCACACGATGATGAGAGGCAGCTGGTCAGTGAGTTTAGCTTCCTAGAAAGAGAAGAGCTTTAGGAATTTGGTTTTGCTCTTGGACTCAAGCAGACAAATAATACAGTCACTTAAACTGTCAAAGCAGCTGAATTTGGAAAGCCAAAACTCAACAGTCAACCAAATAAAGACAGCTTGTTGTTCAGCTAATTGTTTGCAATATGTAGCAAGTGGGAGCACTCACACCCACTGCAGGGCGTGAGGAGCAAGAAGCTTTTTGGAGTTTAACCCTGCTCCTTTGCATGGCAGACTCTACAGAGTTTTTACAACACAATACAACTATTACAAACCTAGTCTATAGAGAATATTTTTAGTTGCCACTGGTGTTTGGTGTGCAGGATTAGCACTCTGGGATTTCAAAAGAAATTTAACCAAGACTAGATGAAGTTGTGGTTCATAATGCAAAACTTATATACAGAATTGAGTGCCATGTGTCTTGTGATACCTCCTGCCTATGGATTTAGGGAACAGTAAGAATTAAGCTCTATAGCAGTACACTTAAATTGCTTATCAGATTAATTACCTAAAAGCATTCCAACTTTCAGCATAAGGTTACAATGGTTACAGTACAGAAGCTCAGTCTATGTGGCAGACAGTATTCCGGATGCATATTTCAGATCACTTATTCCAACATGCACATCCCAGAATATAATCCTACATATAAATTACACTTAAGGACTTTACACAGGGAGGCCTGTACTGGGAGATTTACCTGGTACATGTCCTGCACATTCCAGACATGGAACAGCACAAAAAACAATAACTTTCATCAGGAATTTGACAGCTTGATAACATATCTTAGGTGGCTTGATCAAATTACATACCTTACACCTCGGTGACACCAGGTTAGTTTTAGAGAATTCTCTTGGGAAGAGTTTTGCCATCTTCAGATATGATCAGCAAAATCTAAGTCTATGCTATGTAACCAACAAACATGAAGGCAGGAAATGTTCCCAGATAAAGTTTTCCCCTCCCACACGGTTCCTCAGGTATTTCTCACAGTGTTGTGTTTGTCAATAAGCTCAGTACTATGACTACAGAATCTGAACTTTGAGCACACCATCTTTTCCAACTCTCCAGCAATGCTTTGCATCAGTCAGGATCTATTCACACTGACTGGCATCTCCCAGCAGAGCTAAACCATGGCTCACCTGGCTGAAATTTCAGTGTGTATGAATAAGACAGATCAGCCCTGAACCTGGAAGCATTTATGGAATTAATTGACTCTATTCATCTGTTGTTGCTGTAGTTGCTCAGTTGGAGTTGATTACACTGTAAATAAGCATTAAGTTATCAACTCATTTGGCACTAGGGGTGTTCTCAAGTTAAGTAAACTGTTTCCAACTTTACAAATGACATTTGTAACAAGTTCTGGGTGAGCTGGTACAATTACTCCAGGTTAAGAGTTCAAGCCAGATTAACCTTACCAAGAGCAGTGAGAAACTGACCTGATATTCTCATTTTTTAGACAATTTTTAGACAATATGCCATATTCAGACTTCATTAGGAGGCACTGCCAACCTGGCAGATACCTCTGGTTTGAGGACACTCGGATCCTTAAGTGCAAAGGTTAAAACTCATCTATTTTCACAGAGCTGCCTCATTTCACTAGTGACACACCATGTTTTATCAGAACCCCAAACAGCCCCAGACGGTCCAGTGTTACCCAAACATTACCTTGAGGAAGTTTTTAACACGTTCTGGATCATAGCAGTTACTTTCCCTGCAGATTCTTTCCACTTCTTTAATTTGTCCTGTCTTGCATGCAGCTTGAATGTACTTGAAGTGCACGTCTGGATCCTGGCTGAAGTTTACAATGGAGCCCAGGAAATAAAACAAACCTGGAGAGAAACGGTCAACACGTTATTTGCTGGTCTCATTTAAGAGGTTTTTCTACAGCTCCAAACATTTTCCAGGATTTCAGAGAAACAAAATACGCAACTGAATAATGGTATCCATCCTAAATAGGGAAACTTTAAGGTTTAGGTCAGGTTTCAAGATAGTTTGAGGCCTAACTACTGAAGTTCATTATGGCTTTCCAGGTTTCAGCAGACACAGTCCCTCGTACACACATTTATAACGAGGTGAGCACCAGCTCCTCTTGCAGAAGTACAAACTTACCTTCAAAGCTCTTGAAGGACTCAAAGAGCTCAATGAGTGACTGTGTTGACAGCTGTTCATGGTATTTGGAAGCTACCTGGACACAGATCTGCAGGTTCTGACGGATGTTAGCGGACAGCATCGCACGCAGACACTCCAGAGAGTCTTCTACTGATAAGGACCCAAAATAATTCACTAACCACTGCAAAAACACACAAGCCATTTTAGACCTGAGCAGAAGAGCAGTTAGGAAAGGCTGGATTTGTGGGTGCAGGGTGTTTGATGCCTTACCTCAGGGTTGAGGAGGTGAGTGTGAACTACGGCGCGCTTGATGTCGTACAGGTCTGTGAAGTGCTCGAGTGCTCTCTGCAGCAGACCAGCCTTCTCACACAGCTGAGCTATGTGAGCCCGGTCGTAGTGAGTAAACATTTGGTTTCCCAGGATGGCATCTGCAACCTGGAAGGAATACGGAAAATTTCACTCAGTTCCTGAGCAATATCACCAGCATTTGCCACGTCCAGCTCCAGGAGCTCTGGGCACGTACCTGAGGCGCGTGCATGAGGTTCATCTCAAGTAAACGTGTTTGCAGGGGACCTTCTGAGGGACGATTATTCTTCAGTGCATCCAGCAGAAAGGCTGTACATTGCTGGATTAAATTATATTCCATAAAGACATCCACAATCTGCAAAAAAAGAGAGAGAGAAATTTAGGTTTTTGATTAGGAACTGGAAGCATATTTAAGTATCAAGTGGAGCTTTCAAAGCTAAATCTAAACTCATGGCTCTGATGGTTAGAGTATGGCTCCTCTTACCAATTTAATGCTTTGAAGTTAACATTTCATAGCAATAAAGTTCCTTACCTGTGTTATATCTGCAAGAGGCTCTTCATCTTGAACGAGCATTTGTGCAAACTGCTGTCCTTGATCAGGGCTGATTCTCATTACATTCCTCAGCAAAAAAATCCAGTCTGGAGTATATCCAACCTGAAAAGATGATAAAAAGTGAGAACTCAGCAAGAACACACACCTTGTTACATACAGAGCTCAGTAAAAGCTGCTGTCAGGAGATTGCACAATCCAGTCAGGATTTCCTCTTTTGGAAAAGGCTACATGGGGAAGTAGGAAAAGACCCATGTATGAAGTCTAGCAGTAATTATTCATAAAAAACTTGAGGCAAAAGTAAGTACTATACAGCCTCCAGATTCCCCCACAGTTACTTTTAGCTACTTTGGAACATGCACTAGTTGTTCTTAAATACAGGACAGATATAGCAATTTAATTTTCTCTCACCTTCTTAGCATACAAAACAATCTTCTGGACTTGTCCTGTTTCAGCAAAACACTGGATGACCTTGTTTGGAACGTTGGCTCTCAGATAGACACTGAGTGCTAGCGTAGGATCTACAGACTTCACAAGGTCTCCCAGCTCCTCCGAGCACTCCAGCTGTTTAAAAACACAAATGCAGTCAGCCCACCCTGACAGTGCCATGCTGAAATGCACCACCACCCTCTTCCTCACTGATCTTCCTTTTGGACTTCTCTTTAAACAATTAAGGCCCAGGCTGATAGCCTTAGCTGAATTAGTGCACTCTGCTTCTCGTGCTGTTCTACACGAGTCAAAGGCATTTTCAGAGCCAAAAAGAGCTGGGTGACACAGTGTATCAGTGTGTGCCTTCAGCTAATTACAGCAATGTAACCACAGCTCAAAGCACTTGGACTCAGTATCCAAAGGAGTGGTTTGGCACAGCACAGCAGCAGCTCTGCACATCCTGCTGTGATTTTAAAGGTAGAATGAGTGAGGCTCTGAGTATTTAATCAATTCTCTTGCAGTACTCGAGTCATAGTGACAGGCAGAGTGAGCACCTATTGCTCAGCTATTTGATGTCACTGCTGAGCTCCCAGCTGAGTTTTCCTGGGAAGGGAGGAGGCTGTCAGGCACTGCTGTTCCTTCCCCCCACAGCTCTGAATCCCAAACTCACCTTATCTTCCTTTAACCATTTTTCCAAGAGCTGCTTGCGGCCCTGCTGGAGCACTGGTCTGCAGAGCTCCAGTGACTCATACTTGTTCAGCTGCCCTTGGTCCAGCAGAATGCCAAAATACTGCAGGAGAGGGGAAGTTTGCCCTGGCTGAGCTGGAACACTCTGGAACCGGCGTATGGTGTCTGGAGTACGCAGGATTCCCTGCCAGAGAGACAGAGATGCACTTCAATTTTCTTTTCTGCTATTGTGGCTTGGCAAGAGCTGCTCCAGGAAGCTGGAGGTAATGTCACTGTAGCTGTCACAAGCATTTCTATGTTTTGCCAGCCCAGAATGTCAGGAGCAATATGGCTGAACATCAGCTCAGGCACTGAGATGCTTTGACAGAAAATGTGCTATAATAGCCCATTAAATTTATTTCAGTAGCAATGCAGATTTAAGTTCAGAATTATGACACCCTTGGCCTTGCAAGCAAGTTCCTCTCATCTGAATTTAGTCTTAGTCTGGGTTTTTTGATCCTGTTTCCAGGTGCAACCTCAGCTAGAGGTTGTCTTTTCACAGACACTTTTTTGCACCACTGGAGAAGTAAAGGTAAGTACCAGAAACACCGTGACTCATAGCCATTACTTCATCACTGATTCCTCCCCTCCTCTGTGGGCTTTACAAACTCTGAGATCATCCATCTTACAATCTGTGCTCAGCACCCAAGACACCTGTGAAGCACTCGTACACCTTAGGACAGCAGCAGCAACAAGACGGTGCCCTTGCCACTTAGAAAATTCACTCAGCTTCCCTGAAGCAAGAACATGAAGCCAGTAGAGTTCAGTGCTGTTGTGAACACTTTACCTTTGGGGCATTAGCTGCCACTTTTGCTGCCTCTGAATAGTTCCCTTGTGCAAAGAGTGCATTGAATTTTCTGGCAAAGAGCTCCTCGGCCCCCGCCAGGTTGTTGCGGACAGCCATCCGTAGAGCCAGGTCAGGGTTCTGCAGCACGTTTGTGATGTAGGGAATGATGTTCTCCTCTTCCACACACACTGACAGCACCTGAATAAACCACCAGGGGAAACCTCCAGTTAGTCCACATATCACAGCTGAGCTGAAGGCTAAGCTAACCTCTGAGAGGAAAGTTATGGCATCCATGGAAAGCTTTTCATCCCTTGATAACTGCAGAGTTTTTCCACTTTATTTAAGGGACCTCTGGTTAGAAAGAACCAATGTCATCCACTGTCTGCATCAAAGCAGACAGTTAATACTAAATTTAACGGAGGTATTTGCAGAGGTAGAAACACAGGGATACAATGGATCTTTCAGGGATACAGGGATCTTTCTAAAACCCATACTCAGTGTCTTAAGGAACCAATCCTAGAGGACACCAGGAACAAGTCTTCCATATTCCCCACACTCAGCAAGCAACACCACCCAAAATCAGTCTGGGCTAAAAGCATGGCTGTACAATGTCAGCAACTTGATTAAAGTAGTTAAGTTAGATGTGTATGGAGACAGAACAGCAAGTTTATCTGGAGGCTCACAACACTGTCAGACCTCACATGTTCTGAGCAGAGTTCAAAGGTAACATTTCTGGAAACTTTTAGACATAGATATGAACCCTGCAGTGCATCACAAAGAGCCAGTGGGATTAGCCAAAGAAGTGATTTCCAGGCCAAGCTTCCTTACTTGTCCCTTTCTGTTTACTCCAATAATTCCAGCTGTTGCTTCGTGCTGTGCAGTGACAAAAATGGTCTCTCCACTGATTCTGTTCATGTAGATACAGGTGCCAGTCTCCAGGTCATACAAGTGGATGTAGCCATACTTTGTTATGAGGAACACCACATCGTGCTTGTCACTGATCTGCAAAACAGAAATAGATTACTCAAATTTGGCACTGGATAAATGAGTTGGTGCTTGTGAGACTCTGCAAACAGCTGGGCCATTTCAGGACATCCAGAAGTGCTGTTATATTTTTACTTGAGTACTATCACAGCAGAATGATGTTTGAAAAGCTTGAAAAGCAGTTAAAACACATGGATATTTCTTCCACAAATAAGAACATGCTGCTTTTCAATGCTGCTTGTCTCCACCTTTACTTTACCACTACTGAAGCAGGAGCAGCAGTCACACCAGTTTAGGGCCAACCCTCATGCCCACATTAACCAGCTGGCTCCCAGTGCCCTGCTCCTGTCACGTCCACCAAAAGAGGCTGCAGATCTGTTTGCAGCTGTCATACCTGCATAGCAACAGGAAAGTCACTTTGTGCTTCAGGAGGGAAGAAGACATCCACAGCTTTCTTCGGAAAGGGCTGATTCCCAGTGGGTGGTGTGCCAACCTCAATGATATGCAGCTGTGCAAGAAATAAGATTAGTTCTTGCATCTCATTTATTTAACAACAGATTCAACAATGAAGTTACAGCAATTCTCTTGCTGCTTAGCCTTAATCCCAAGTTTATGCAAAGACAAACTATATTAATCTTCCTAAATATTTTCACTGACTAAAGGTGTGGCATCTGGTATTCATGTACCATGGGTGAGAGAAACAGTTAAATATCATCTTTAGTTATCCCCAATTACTAGGAAGTTTCAGGATTCAGTTAGGTACACTCTTTTAACTTGGTTTATATTCTACAGAGACAGTTCTGAAGATGTTTCTCTGAATCTAGCTCTGGTTTCACTCTGGTTTAGCTGTAGCTCACATAATTCCAGCATTGGCATTGGACCATTATTCAACCTTGCAACACTATTATTTCATTTTTTTTATTTTCATCCAATAACTTGGAAGTTAGTTGAGTCTGATACCGGGGATCAGCACCAAAGAAAGATTACAACAGCTTTTCCCTCAAGCTCAGCCTGTGAAGCTGAGAGTCACATGTTTCAACCAGCTAATTAGGCTGGTCATGACATGCCACTTAAAATTCTCCACTCACAGATTCTTGCTACACCAGGTAATCCAAGATCTGTATGCACCATATGTCATATTCAGACTGACACTGTCCTTCACTTTCTTCCATAAATGCAACTTTTTGCACGAAACCACTCGTTCTCCTGGAAGCAGAGAACCAGGGTGAGTCACTAAAGATTACAGTGTATTTAGAACCAAGCCTTACCTTACCCCCAGCTTGCCCTCTTACTGCAAAACAGAAGAGAGTGGATTCTTCAGCATTCCCTTCCATCTTGAACTGTGCAAAGCTGGCTGCATGTCCCTCGATGGGCTGTGACACTTTTCTGTCCACAGAGTACAGCTGCATTGCTCCCACTACACGGTTTTGCTACACAAAATAGAACAAGTGTCAGGAAAAGCAGGCACTGCCACAGTCATTTCATTTAGTATTGGTCAATATGTTGCCATTTCAAGCTTCCTTTTACAACAGCATCACTTCAGAGTGATGTTAACCACTTCTTAACCTTGCACTGGTGTTTATATCATTACAAATCCAATTATATTAACGTGAGATTTTCAATTACACTTAGGTTTGTTATTTGAAGGTTGAGACAAGCGTTTACATTTAATGAAACAAACAGATCAGTTCTGTTCCTATAGAAGGAGACAACAAGACAAGCTATGGAGTTTCCTGGAGGTAAAGTACCTGTGCAGATATTCCAGTCAGCAGGAGCCACTTCTGCTTGGCATCAGTCCTGTAGTTGATGATCTGGCAGCCAGCAAGGCTGGAGTGGCGATCGAACATCTTCACGGGCTGGGACTCCCCCTCCATGCTCCAGTGGTAAACTGCATTATCCGTCACAAGGGCAACAGTGTTCAGAGAGATCCACTTCCAGAAGGTGACATCATCTGTCATAGTGTGAGCCTTCATCTTGCTCTTCATTTCAATGTTGAAGATCTGCAGCGTTTTCCCAGCTAGAAGACACAGTGTCGTTAGCCACGGGACAAAGCAGAGGAGAGGACATGAGACCCTGGGGACTTCCTTCAAGGAAAAGCCGTTCTACACTGGCAGACCTTCAGGGAGCAGCTTTTACTTTGAACCAGACCACACTCCTAGGGCTGATTTTCCCACTTTGCCACTACTGAGCGATCAAACAGATGTGGAGAACAGGAGACAAAAGCTTCAGCCACACAAACGGGTTGGAGGATACTTGACGGACATCAAAACCAGGTTACAGTCATGCTGAGGCTCTTTGGAGTTGTGAGGGAAGCTATGCCACTGTCAGTAAAAACTATGTCCACATCTGTTTTAAGTATTAAAAGGGCACAACATGGAACAGTCAGGTTGGCAGAGGGCTTTTGTAATTCAGGCTAATTAACCAAAGCCTTGGGGTTGCACTAATGGGATACACAGCTACTGACTGCAAACCAGACTGACAGGAACTGTGCAAGGGAAGGAATCTAGTGACCAACACAAGCTCTAGAACGCAAGAGGAAAAGTTCTCCAAATCACATAGAATGGTGCATACAAACATCCTGAACAGCCACCTGCAGTCATTTCTACCAGTTTTTATAACACACTGGCCTAAGAAATTATTTCTTCCTGTTGAGAAGATAAGAGAGGTTCTGACCAGTTCTACTACTTATAGGAGAGAGTTATTTAAGCACACACAAGTGTAGCCCAGGAGGAACATAAAAGATTCCACAAAACTGGATGCAGGTCAGAATATCTGCTACAGTTGGTAACTGTAGCCCAGCCTGAGGAAGTCACAGTGCCACAGGGGCAAGTGCCTGCACTCAGCCAGGACTGGTTTAATTCAAACCTTCAGTTCAGCAATTGATGCACGATGCTGAGTCAGGAGTTTCTCCAGAACTTGGAGAAATCTCTCAGGCTACAGGCAGCAGTTTGTTTCCACATCTAGTGCAGCTGCAGCTTTAGGGGCAAGGGAGAAGGACATTCAGGTAACACACTCCTACATGCTAGGCAAGGTATATTACAAAGCAAAATCTAGACTTGAGTCAAAAGGGTCAGTCCTGTTCATAAAAAGCTCTGTATCAAGATCCCAACGACTTAAATACACTTTGGGTTCTTGAGTGGATTAGTTTTTGGAATCTTAAGGGCTCCCTTGTTTGGGAGGGCATGAAAAACCTCTGAGTTTTAGGCTTTCAATTGCTTAAACACCACTGTTCAGCCATGTGCACCATCAATCTGAGCCATCTTATTCTGCTTTTTCTTGTCATAAGACACAATAGGAACTAGGTACAGTCAATTGAGGTAACTCACCATCTGCACACACAAGAAAGCATTAAAGTTGTGACAAAACAGTAGCACAGTATTAAAGTCAAAGTTAGGTAACATCGGATACATACAAATCTTTCCATTAGCAATACATGCATTTCTAGAATGACTGCACTTCAGACTTTTTGGACCTCTTAGGGGAAGAGATGGACATTTCTGGAGACTGCAGAGGAATGCTTGTCCTCTGTATCATCAGAGATACCAAGCTGGCTGACCTTGTACTTCCTTCACCACACAAGTCTTCTCTGCACAGTTCTACTCCTCTTATCACTGACTGATACAATAAATATGCACTGGTCTCTTTCAGCAAGGCCAAACTAAGGCCTTCAGGAATATTTCCCCTTCCCAGCCTTAGTTTTCCTTTCTCTAAGGAAAGGTTTAGTTGACAGACCTTAAACTCCAAGATCAGGTCTCATTTCCCTCTAACATGATTCCTTACAGCTCACACTTGGCTTCCACCTCTCCCTGCTCAGAAGCTGCAAGCATTCGGACTGAAGGAAAAATCTCATCCTAATGATCAGCAAGTGCCAGGAAGCCTCAGCTGAAGCTCCCTGCCCAGCTACCTCCAGAAGAACTGAAAATGCATTCAGCTTAAGCTCCCATTAAGCTGTGGAAAATTGCTACAGGATCCTCCCACATAAATTACCTGAGAGACCTCAGTCCCCCAGAAACTAGTTCTACAGAAAGCTCTCCATCCACTTCAAACAGCCCTTTATCAGGACTTCATACCTTTTAATGCAATGACTTTACTGGCAGGGTTCATGATAGCACTGTCAGCTGAAATTGGTCTTCGGATTGGGTTGCTGGGGTCATTCATGTCAATGATCACCACTTGAGCCTGTTCTCCTACTTTCTCTCTGATGCAGATGAATTTGTCAGACTCCATTGTCAGAGTGCTGAACCCAATGTTCGCTGGGTTGATGCCCAGATTTTGGAGCTGGAAGAGAAGGAAAGGTTTAACATGAAGTTATTACCTTGGTATAGGCACAAACAGCTTTTGTGAATGGCACGGGAAATATCAGACTTTGCTTTTTTTGGGACAAAACAGCCATTCTACCCCAAACCTCCATGACACACAGTGTTGCACAAATTCAGCTAAGCCCAGCAGGCTTCCTGGAGAAACCCTGCAGCATTCAAGCACTTGGTTCCTTGTCTTCAAGGTCCATTCACAACTCAACCGTTAAGAACTCAATTTTTGAGCCCCCTCACATGGTTTAAGGCACATTGAACTCGCCATGCTGGACTTGCAGCTCTCCAGCTCTCCTTCCTGAACTCATCCACTGGCTTTGGCAGCTATCACTATTTCAAGCTTAACGTCACACGTGAGGTGTCTGAGCTTTACCTTTATCCCTGCAGAGCTAAAAAAAGCTGCCTGTCTAGCAATTAGCCCAGGCCTGTCTCGCAGCAGGAGGCAGAGCTGGGCACTACTGAACTCAGCAATGGCTCATCCACAGCCCTACTTAACACAGAAATTATCAATAAACCACTTCCTTCTCTGCTGAGCCACAGGCTGCTCCCCTAAACCTTTCAATACCTACCTTTAAATCATGTTTCTTGCACAGCTTGCAACAAAACAGTTTAGTTAACAGCACTTTGGCAAAATGTCAGCAGGGAAATAAAGTTTATTGTATTTTTAACAGTGAAAATGCAGCACAGTCACTTCACCTCACACACAGATACTCGGCTTGTCCACACCTTAACAACTTCAGATCAGTTTTCCACTATTAGAAGAACTATCACTTCTAATACTCTGGTATTTTTCTTTCTGGAAGACCTTCAAGCCCAAGGTGTCTCAAGAAGGGCGAAACCTTCAAAGCCATTTGAGGATGATTGTGCTGGTTTGGAGCACTCAGCTCTTATCAGCTGTGCTCTGCCCCAACTCCAAGGAGGCCATGCCCCAGCTCCCCTACTCCTGCCTGTTTGCAGTTCCTGATAAAGAGGGTTTTACTCCACTTCCCCTTTGCCCAGGCTCTCCAACATGTCAGGAACAAGTAACATCTGAGCTGTGGCAAACCAAGTTAACAGAACAAGCTTCACAGAAGTCACTTGGATGGATGATGTAGATTACCCAGAGAATATCTTGACAATAAAGCCAGCAAACTTGCAGGTGACAGTGTTTGACAGCTATTAAAAAAAATAAAAATCAAACCCTACCTCCTCGACAGGTGAGAACACTTGTACTCAGATTCAAGCAAGTGTTTGAGATCCAGCATCCCAGAACTTGAACACATTCTCCAGCAACATGGACCACTTACAAGATTTTAGATTCAAGCTCAAATCTCCCTTCCACACTTTGAGCAGCGTCCTCTAGACCTGGCACTCTGGCACTGTAGATGAGCTAGGCAGGGTTAAAAGCAACCCAGCCACACTCCTGCAGGGAGGGAAGGTTTGAAGATGGGGAGTTTGATCTGGTAGAGCTGGAGGGACTTACTGGGATGTGGCATTTGCTTTTGCTAGGGCTGCAAGCTTAACAAGTGCCAAATGATTTATCAAGCACTAAATTTCCTTGTTAATTTGGTAGAGGGGGTAGCTGCAGAGCCAAGCACTCTGCCTGGCAATAACTCACAGCACTGCACTCAAAGGTTGTGCACAGAACAAATTGCAGCAGCGAGTCCGAGCAGATGGCAGGAGGAGATGGAGGAGACCTCTTAGGGAGGTCTAGACAAAACCACCAAACCAAAGGTGCTTGGATACTGCAAGACAGATTTACCTTAATCACCAGCAAACTGCCATCTGCTCGTGCCAGGTCTGAGGCACCAACCCTGCGTGGGAGATGGGAGACTTTTTAAACTTCTGTTATCAAAGGTGAGGTATTTCTTTGCAAAGATTTGGAGGATTGGCACAGGAGCTCTGAAGAAAGCCTGGAGAAGTTTTCTGATGGAGTTGCAACCATCAGCAAGGTCCCGAAGTACACAAACTCCTTCTGCTAACATTTCATCTTTCCATCTCAACAAACCAAGTGTAGGAACCACGTCTGCTTCGAGGCTCAGGAAGTTGACTCTGATGGTGACAATCTCTGTGTTTGGTCACACAAGAGTCACCAGCCAAGAGCAGCACTTGCCTTGCCCAGCTGGTAAAGCCAACAGAAAATTTCTTGGCTGCACCACAACTCTTGAGCAGAGATCATTCCCTGGAATACAGGTTGTTTTCCTGCCCCAACAGGCTAAAGTTCAGGTGAGTAAGGCAGGCATGTTTATAAAGCTAAGCAAAGCAAACAGAGGTGAAGATTACTGTTAGGAAACATGACAGCAAATATTTCTTTGAAGGCTTTTATTCTGAAAACTTCACTACTATTCCACGTACAAACTCATGAGCTGAGCTACAACTAAAGGAGTACAGGGGCTTATGGCAGATTTTCTACCTCCTCTTTAACACAAAGGGGAAAACCCCCAAATATTTAATGTTGCACTAGGTCCACTACATTTCACTGATTCATAAACAAAAAAAAAAAAGGAATTTAAGACATTGCTACATTTTACTACAAAACCCACTTCCTTGGCTTTCAAGCAGATATGAAAGCAGAACTTGCTAACTGTGCTTGGGCAACTGATTTACAGTTTGAGTGATTTTACAGCACCATTTGTTGCAAAGCTCAGTTACACCAGGCTCCTGATAGGAATAAAGTGTTCTGTGAAATAGCTGCTCCACTAGAGTGGAACCATGGAACAGATTGTGTCAAGGACAGCAGCAACTCCTGTGTCCAGCAGAGATGTCGCCTCAAAGGACTCATCTCACCCAAGATCAGATACTTCAGTCACCTGCAGGCTCTGCTGAACCATGGAACTCTGTGATGGCATTTATCTGAGCAGCACTGAGCTGTGAGTCAGTGTAACGTAGTAAGGGAATGTCTGATTACCAGAATTACTTTTTCACTGGAAGATAATTCAAGTGCATTCTTGGTAACTTAGCCAGAGAAGTTGTCACATGTGTGGGGCATCAAACTGGATGGTAAAACTGCTGACAGGAGTCTCTTTGTTGACCCCTTCCTGTAATGTTCCCTTTCTTGTGACAGTCTGCTTAGCTGTCAGATAATTTCTCCTTGCCTACAAGGAAGGGCACAGAACTGCTGAGCACACATTTCACCTCGACTCTCACACTCAACAGGATATAACCACTGCTCTTGTGGCCACAAGCAGCTGCTCAGTCCCTGCCCAGAGACTCCTAATCTCCACACAGCTAGAAATCACGGAGCTGGAAAACACCACTTCACTGGAAAATTCCCGTTTTTTTTGAGAAGCACCCCAATGTGCAGTGAGTCACATTAGCTCTGTCCCAGGCCATGCTTTACTGGGGTTTGATTGACCACGGCAGACATCAGGCTACACTTCAGCTGCTCTTTTAATTCCATTCATGACAATTCAGTAAAGCAAACTTAAGTCACACAGAACCTTTTATGTTTGTGCTGCTCTGTTGGTTACTGCCTGCAGTTCTCAGAGTCCCAACAGCCAGTCCATAGCAAAGTTCTTTACATTTACCAGTGCAAGGTAAGAGTTACAGCTTGTGACAGGCTAGGAAGTCATGTTTTCAACAGATAAGGGACCTCTCTAACATTCAAGAGCTCTCCTATTTCTATAACCTTCCTATTTTCTGCCTCACCCTCAGCAGGCTGAGGCACCACCCGCTCTCAGCAGCCACAGAGGTGCTGTGGGACTGTCCCAGTCCCACCACTGAGGCTGTACCTGCTGAAACTGGAGTTCAGAACCACTGAAACCCATTCCTCATCTTTGGTTGAGGCCCCAATCCCAGCAGGAAGCACAAAATCAGCACCAAGGCAGGCAGGGCCCTGCACCTCAGTGCCTGCTGCAAGGGACATGCCCAGAACAGCTTATAAACTGCTTAACTAATTGCTTCTATCCAATTAGTTGGCACACACACACAATCTCTCTCTCTCCACAAGATATTTCAATTCTCTGTTACGTATTTTCCCTCTGTAGGAATACTCTGAGCTCACTGGCTTTAGGAATTCAGATCCATGAAGAAGCAGAGAGCAAGAATCCCACCAAAACAGCATTAGGCACAGCAGTCCTCTAATTCCTGACTTTTATTATCAACAGAGGATGTAACTGCTTCAAACTAATGCTGTTACAGCACAGATTTAGTGTTTTAGGTTGTATTAAACTCACTGTCAGCACAATACATGGAAGAATTTTGCTGTTTGTCATTTTTAGAGAAAAGTATTGAATTTATGTTTTATTCTCTGGCACAGCTGTGATTCCAAGAGCCATCCAAGCACCACCACAGCAGCACAGCACAGCTGCCATTCAGGTTTGCCCCATCAATGAACAATAGATACAAACCCCCTTCTCCTAGTTTAAAAAAGCAGTTCTGTCTTGGCATCAAGTGCACAGCCTGAGCTGGCAGTTTTCTGTGCTGTCTACATCGTCTTACAAAAATATTTAGATTCAGAAGAGTATTTATTAATGCCTTAACTCAGTACAGCAGTGGGCCTGGTCCAAGTTCAATGTTTATATATTTCAGGGTAGTGTGGCTAAATTAAAAGGCAATCACAGCTCATCACCTGCTAATTACTCTGCTTCCTTCTCACTCATCAAGAACTTGTCATCTTAGAAAAGCTCCACTGACCCATCACAGCCAGCAGCTGTTTAACTTTCACCCTCAGACACACAGAGGCACATTTTAGGAATCCTTGAAGCCTGGATAGGAGCAGCCAGAACTGCAATCATCCCACACACTGAACTCTGATCTCCCACTACATGCACAGCGGATTGTTTCCTCGTAGCCACTTGGGGAAAAAAAGAAGTAGCTATATAAAGTTTTATAACATGAGTTTTGATAGCACAGGAATCAGGTTCCTCCTTGAAAATTCCCAAGGAAAGTTTCTCCCCAGCCTGTTGTTGATGGCAAAGCAGGGATGTGCAGCAGACACCACACAGATAGCAGCTGCACACCTGGGGCTGCTGAGATTGCAGAGCATGTGACGGGGCTCAGACAAACAAACCCTGAAACCTGACAACGCTTGTTGGTTTTACACCACCCAGAGAGCTCCCTCCTCCCTTGGAAGCCTAACTGCTTGTCCAAAGTACATCTGTAGCTCCAGTTTGGGGTGCAAAGCACTGTGCACCCAAGAGATCAGGCATTCAAGGTTTCTGGAGCTTTTACCTCTTTCTTCCCAAACCACACAGCCAAGCTGCACAGCAATAGGTAATGGCTTGGAGCTGAAGAGCAGGACAAGCTTTGTACTTGGCCATTTTTAACCTGTAATACTGAATCCATGGAAAACTAGGATCAGACTGTGTGTACTGACTGACTTCAATAACAGCCTGCAAAAACTTTCTCATTCAAATCCATCCCCTGCTTTTTATGGCCAAGGCTCCAGTTGGGTACCTCATCTTTCATTAAGCATCACTACAAACCTGCAAGTGTTGCACAACACCTGGACAACAACTTTCCTAGACAATGTGGGTCAGGCACAATTCAAGAAATTGTATTATTGAGTCCATGAGGACTCCCTAGGAACAGCAAAAATTGCAATACCAATGTTTCTGCTCTCGAAATTTACGTCAGGAACTTCAGCAGAAAAGCAATGAACTCCTGGAATTCGAATTCCTCTGAAATTTTTCAATGAAATGAAAAGAGGAAGTTCAGTAGCTGCAGCCAACTGCAGCATTAAGGGCAGGAGCCACGTGCACCCAGGCTCAGAGGGGTGCACACCCATCCAAGAGAGGATCAGCTCCTGTGTGCAGCTGTAAGATACTGGTTCAGCCAGTGCTCCTCATTGAAGTGGTACAGGCAGAGAAAATGCAAATTAAACCCCAAATAAACAGCTAAATCAGTGTGCAGGCAGAACAGTCCTGTTCCACCACGGTGCTGGCCTGAGAGCTCCCAGCACTTCTGGCGTGAGGCAGATGAGTTTCATTATGTAACAGTACTCATGTCATTAGAGACCTGGCAGTGGGTCACAGGCAAGGTTTGGGTCTTAAATAATGGATCAGAGGTGCACTGCCACAATGCTTTAGTGAGAGCTGGGCTGAGAGAGGGATGAGTTTCACCTGAAGGGACAGAACCTCCTCAGCACCTTGGTCTGGGCCTTGCCACTACCAGGACAAGGCACTGGCTTGGAGCTGAAGCTCTGGTCAACTCCTGAGGTTCTCCTGTCAGTGCTGCTCACTACAGGCACACCTGAACTGTGAATTCTGGCCTGGCTTTAAGCTGCTGTTGGAGTAAAATCATTCAGTGCTCAGCTACCCACCCAAACAACAACCACAGCGGCATTTTTTAGACACTATGAACAGCTACAACCCTCAGATAAGTATTCAGCAGTGGTTCTTCTAACAAGGTGCCTAGAAGTGAACTGCTTTCCATTTGAGTTAGGAAAAAAAGTCACTATAAATCATGCAAACCCATCACTCCATTAGTGCCCACCACAGTCCCCCAGCCAGCTGAACACAAACTAAACACAGACACTGGCACCACGGGGCAGCAGGCTGCCAGAAGACCTCGGCCAGGTGTGCCAGTACAGCTTTTATCACACGAATTCTCCTCAAAAAAACGCTCCTCAGCGGTGAAACCAAGCCGAGTAACGCCGCGGCTGGCGGTACTTCGCCCTTCAGACCTGTCAGAGAGGAAGTGCCCATTGCACAACTGCACCGCCGCTTCCAGACCCCTCCCTGCGCTCCGGCTTCGCCCGGGGAGGCACGCACTCCTCCGGGAAGGGAACCCCGCATTCCCGCACCACAGCCCCTGTACGGTGTGCTACCAGCGCCACCTTAGAGAAATTAAAGGCCAGCGCTGGGAAATAAACTATGAGCGTGCGGTTATGGTGCAGCGAGAGCCAGAGCCGCGGCTGGGGAGAGGCCAGCGGACAGCAGCGCTGGCACCTGGGCACCTGCACTGCCACAGCTGCACTGCAGGGAGCCGCAGCAGCTCCCACACTTCGCTGCAATACGTGCTCTTCCTCCCAGAACATGACATTACCAGCGGGAACACCGGCAAAACGGCTTAGCCTGCCCTTAGAACTACAGAGGCTTTAACACCATTCAAATAAATAAAACCAAGCAGCGCACGGACACAGCTCGGCCACCTGCCCAGCTCACCCCCCGTGCCGGGCCGGGATTTCCCCCCGGGAGGCGCAGAGGAGCCACCCGCGGCCCGGCCCGCAGCG
>VZTJ01003534.1:1241450-1256406 GCA_013397795.1 Orthonyx spaldingii
CCCCCCGCGGGGTGTCCCTGTCACCGGGATCCCCCCACCCCACTGGGGACACTGAGGGGACAGAGCTGTCCCTGTCACCGGGATCTGATGGATTCCCCCATCCCCGGTGTCCCTGTCACCGCTGTCACCGTCCCTCACCCCCCGGGGATGCTCCAAGGGACTCTTCCCACGGCCCCTGTTAATGAGTACAGCGAAGTAACGAAGCTCCACGTTTCCTTCTGTGTTTTATTAACTTACACTTTAACTCCAGCACGCAGAAACGGGTAAAAACCACTTTTTTTTTCTGGGATGATTGCAACATTCCAAGGGCTTTGCCCAGAGCTGTGTGTGCTGTGACACCTGGGATGGCTGAAATGTTACTTTGCATTTCCCCAGATAATTTTTACTTTGTCTTAAATTCCCCAAATCTCCAAACCTCTGAGAAGCCCTGGAACACAGGGGGGGCAAAAAATCCAAAAATCCCTCCCTTCTTGCCATGAAGAAAGTGAAGAAAAAAAAAAAAAATCAGAAAGCATAAGGATTTGCCAAGAGGATTTATAGCCCCGAGGAACAGTGGGGATTCTGTGCACTCACTTCAGGCCCACTGGGTGGTGCAGATGGCATTTGACTCATGAGGGGCTATGACACTGCAAATATAAATCAAATTAAACAGCAAAATTCAGAGTAGAGGATGAGTCAAGCCCAAGTGCTGCTGCTCCAAAGCAGAGCCTGAACAACAAAACCCTTTCCCCTCAATCATTAGAGAAACAATTACCAGAGCCAGCACTTTCTCTCTGAGCAATAATATTGTTATATCCAAAAGAATCCTAAGGTTTTGGGGAGTTTGTGATCCTGGGCAGCGCTGGGATGCTTGAGGTGAGGCAGAGGTGGAATGGGGAATGTTTCATTCAGGCTACAACATCCCTTGAACCAGTGCCCAGGGTGACACAGCTGAGGCAGGAAAAAAGACAGCAAGTTCTGCCAATTATTTGGAAATTCTTATACAAACTCCTCACTCCAGCCCTGGAGCGTTTTAGGATTATTATGATGGTGATAAAACAGGATTATTCCTTTATTGAGAAGGAAACAAACTTGGTGATGACAAAGCACCACAGCTCGGTGCTCTTTTAGGTGCTTAAGGAAAAACACTTTTTATTTCCTTGTGTGTGTGCCTGGTACAGCACAGCACAGGGCAGGAACAACGTGGAATACAGGTGGAAAATGTCCCTTTGGATTTAATCCTGCTGGTTCCACCATTAAAAGAGCCCTTCCTGCACACTTTGCCTGAGCACGAAGACTGTGTGACCACCATCAGACAGAATAAAATGGGTAAAAAAGTCATGGTTCCATTCCTTAAAAAAATAAACCCCGACCAACCTTTAGGAAAATTTTATTTATAACGGCACTGAGACCTTTCTAAGTCAAATAAATGCCAGAGAATTGGCACCACACTTCACGGCTTCAGCCACAGCTGAGGCCACTAAATTGTTGCCACTGACCTGCAGCAACACAATTTCACTTGGAAGTGAAAAACTTGGGAAGTTTTCCCTGCTGGATGCAGCCAAGGGAAGGTGGTGTTTGTCCTCTCTGGCACTCGAACTGAGCGCAGAGCAGAAGTTTCCCTGCACTCCTGTCAGCCACTTGGCACTGTGCAAACACCCCCAGGACTGCACAAGTGGGAGCAGAGCTGCACCAGGGTTACCCCATTTCCTTCACTGGGTCACTCAGCCCCTGAGCTCTCTGCTGCTTCCTCTCCAGATACCGAGCTCGGGCATCCTGGATGGACTGCTCGTCATTCCTCCTCTCCATCTTCCTGGCAGAGTTGTCTGTGACTCCTTCTGGGGGGAGAGGAGAGAAAGAAATAAACCCTCTGTGTCAAAAGACACAGCATTACAAGTCCTCCTACTTGTTAAATGCAAAAAAAACCCCAAGTGAATCTCATTTTTTTCCCCAAGTCCCAGTCATTTGAATAAGTTCCAGAGAGGACAGACCATAGCAGGGAAGGGAAAAAAATTAAAAATAAAATCATGCCTTAGCTGCCATGTCAATATTTGCAGCTGGGCTCATCTCATCCCCAAATCTTGCTTTTTATTGTAGCAGAGAATATGCACCCTACAGACCCATTTCTTCTCTGAATTGCACATCCCAGACTCAGGTTTAGGCAGGACAAGGACAGCACTGGGAGCAGGAAAAAACATGGGGATAAACTATCTCTAAAAGATTTCCGGAGGCAGGAGGAAGGGAGAGGAAAACGTGCAGATAAGGGAGTGGGAAAAGCCAATACTGCAGATCAGACACCGTTACAAATGCACATTCCCCCACAGCACTGAGACCTTGGGACTGCTTCTCACAGAAGGCAAGAAAAGCAGAAAAGACTTTCAGTCTAAAATAACAATAAAAAAAAAAATAATCAAAGACTCTTGAGAGCCTAAAATCTCTGTGAATGAAGCAGCTACTGCAGCCTGGTCCTGGGGGCTGGGGCTGGGCACCAGGGTCTGTGGTAAGAGGAAGGAGCTTTAATCAACATCCACTGCTAGAATATTTGTAATTATTATGTCTTGGAGTCAAATAAAAATAATAATTCAGCTCATGCTGCAGGCTTTCCTTCCAGTGGGCACTAATGAAGCCTTTGTCAGCTATTCAGCCACGTGTTTTCATGAAGGTTCCTGAAATACATCATCTGTAAGGTCAGTATTAAACTCCAATTAATTGGCAATTGCCTGGTGAAGTCATAATGTAAAGGGAGACATGGAGAACATTTTCTTGGACTTCAGATAGATTGATGAGGCTCCTCTGCATTTGGTTATTTATAACCAAATCAAGTTCATGTTTGAAATGGTGGGTTTATACAATAATGCAGGGCAGAAAGAGATGCTGGTCTGAGCCCAAAAGTCTGCATGTTTTCCTTTGCTAAGGAAACTGAAGAGAATCTGTATTTACTGTACAATAAATCGATGTTTTGGAAGGCTCAGCTCAGGAGTAAAGAGGCCCTTTGAGTACTTGGCTGCTTTAGGAACCTGCTGACAGAAGAATCCCAAGAATGTCAAGCAGCCATATGAGTTAGCAGGCACCAGTTCTAATTAAAACTGACTATTTAAACATATGGCATTAAATTCATTGTCAGAATGAGACATTCATCAAAATGGGAGATTTTTCCTCTGTGGTTTTTGCTGGGTGAGGTTTTTTGATATTTTTTTTTTCCTTCCCTCTGCCCCACAGCCCTCAGGACTTCTTCCAGGGCAGCATTACTTGGGATTTAATACCCTTCACAAACTTAAATAACCAGACTCAAAATGCTTTTATTCAACTGTGTTTAAGCTCTGCTTTAGGAAACCAGAAGGGGGGAGCAGCAAACACCACAATTCACACTGCTGGGACAGAAAACAAGGATTACAGAGATGTGGGGAGAATAAAACAACCAGAACTACACACACCAAACACAAACAAACACGTTCTAGCCCAGAATGTGACACGATAACCCCACAGAGGGGTCCAAAACAACCACGAAAACTGCACACCCACAGCACTGTGCCTACCACACTGCCTTTTCAGCTCCTCCCTCTGCTGCCACTTGGTGATTTCCTCCTCAGTCACCTCCTCCCTGGCCACACTGCTCAGCTCATGGGCGTCCAGCTGGTGCAGCCTGGGCAGCAGCTCCCGGACCCACTCGTAGCGCACGGGGCACACGGTGCGCACGTAGATCTTGGAGGTGACGGCCACGTCGTGGAAGATGATCCACTCCAGCAGGGTCTCCTGGTTGTAGAGCTGAAAAATGCAGAGGTTATCTCCCAGCTGGTTTGATTTTCACAGCCCTGCCTCTGTCAGTGTCAGCGATTCAGATGTGAGGAGGTGTTATCCTGAATTTTCAGGTTAAGGCGCAACGATTTTAAATTGCCCATGAGATCCAAAGAGCAGAGAGAAAATCCAGCCCGTGTCACACTCACATCATAAACCAAACATTTCCCAAGCCTGAAAAAGAGAGGCTTCCTCCTCACTCTCAAATTGAACACTGCAGCAAACACCAGGAAGAGTTTAGGGACCTGCCCCTTATTCCTTTTAGAGATGCTCTGCTGCTTTCTCAGCAAGGTTTGGGAACTCACCGTGGATGAAGGGTGGATGTAGACTATGCTGCCATGTCCATCCATTGTGCAGAATGTCCTGGCTGCAGATCTGAAAGATTTGTGAAAAAAAAATAAACTAAAAAAACAAACCAGCAAAACAAATCACACATTGCTGTGATTAGACAGCAACACTAAACGAAACAAATCATCAGCAGCAAAAAAATAAAAAAAAGTTCTCAAATATCTAACTAGAGGAAGGTGCTTCCAGAATTAAACTGGGAAAAAACATTTAAAAAGTGAAATACAATATATCTAATTTACCACAGCAGCACTGCAGGTGTAACACCACAGTAACAGCAGGGTTTGGGAGTGAAGCCTTTGAAAGCTGAGACAACTGGAAACTTCCAAGCCCTTTAGCTGAGTATCTGGAACCACTCATCAGCTGGTGAGTTCATTTCACAGACAGAAAAATGACATTCCTGGGAAGCTGCTGACATCCTCGGAATAGTGAAGACTGTCAAAAGCACAGAGCCTCCCAGGCTCCCAGCCCCTTGCAGAAACATCTCCTTCACCTGCAGTTACTACTTTGCTACTTTTACCAACACAAAGACACATTTTTAAGTAATTTGCATAATATCTTCTGCATTCAGTTCTCCAAACTTCATTCCTTACCTCCTGGCAACGTTGATGAAGTATCCTGCACATAGGCATCTTCTCAGTATTTCAGTTCTGGAGCCTTCAAATGTCTCTTTAGGGAAGTCTGGCAGCTGTGAAAAGAAAAAACAACATGAATCAGGGTCTTCCTTCAAGAAAAAGCAGCTATACCCCCTCCATCCCATGGATTTTAAACTCTGGGTTTCTCTCTGTACAGAAACCATGAGGAAAGGAGAAAAACTCTCCCTCTTGCCTGTTACCACCACTGCACCTGAGAGTTACACAAGCAAGGGTGCTCTAAAAAAAATATTTAAGTGGATTAGTTTCTACTGGAGAAAGGCAGAAAGCCATCTGGCAAAGGCTCAGCATCCACTACATCTCTGAAATATAAACTTATCCAGCTCAAACACATCCAGAAATTATCTTTTTTCCTACCTGTTTCAGTTTAGTGGTTATTTCCCGCAGCTGTCTTTCCACACTAAAAGCAGATTTCACAGCTCTCCAATGGATCCAGTATTTCTGGCACCAGGCTGAAGGAGACTTGCTGAGAACAGGAATATTTGAATTACAAAGAAGCCCTTTGTAAGCTGCTTGTAAAGAAACCTGCCTCTATTTTTTTTTGTTATGGTCATACAATGGCAACAACCTACACAGGCAGATTCTTTGTTGGCTGAAATAAAAAGTGTCTTGATGGAAATCACAGATCACAACAAGGAATAAATCTGAAATTAGGTATGAGTACACACACCAGTATCTGCAGCACATCTGAAAACTGGCAGTCACGAGCAATGCAAAGCCACTTACTGGAAAGGGAGCATTTCATACCTTGCTTTGCACTGTTCAAAAATATTCAAGAGGGTTGCAAAGTCATTGCATCCTCCCACTTGTGAGGCAAGTTCCTGGTGTTGAAGCTCAGCCTCTTTTTGCTTCTGAGGATCACCTGAGGAAGTAAACGATATCCCACTTAAAGTAATTTTTTATTTATCACTACCTAATTTTCTGTTGGTGTGTGTTTGGCAGCCTTGGCTCTTCATTCCTGTTATTTTTAGTTTTGACTCTCCTTCTACAGCTGCATTTACAGTTCTCCCTCCTTCCACTACAGCAGAGCAAGAGCAGGTAGATGCTATTAAATCTATGATTAATCTCATCAGCACCAGGGATGGAGAATTCCAGTCTCTTAGAAAGTATTTCTCACTCACAATCAATCCAGAGGCTGACAGAGATAAAAGAATAAACAAACAGCTCACAGGGATCAAGTGAGAGGAAAAACAAGACTGTTGAGCCCATCCCATCACAGCACCCTCTCATCTATTGAACTCAGCTTTGTCCTACAGCCACAGTAATGGAAATTTTAAAATAAATTTAAAAAACCCAGTGGATCTGTGAGTTTGGTGGGAATTCACCTTCACCAAATGCTAGGAATGCACCAGGCAAAAGCAACTTTTCCAAAGTGTTATTTCAGGTTTTAAACACCCTTTTTTGTGCTGGATTTCTCCTCCACCACAACCTATTCCCCTTGGGAGAGGGAGGCAGGACTGCAAAGGCACTGCTGCTGCTGTAGAGGATGACAGAAGTTGGTGGGTACTAAAAGCAAAAGGGGTGAAGTAGGGAGGCCTGGTCCCACATGTCTGGCAATGGAAAAAGTGCCTGGAGGATGGGAATCTGTGTCTGCTGCCTCCTGCAGAGGGCTGCTGGGCAGAGATGGGGCACAGAGGATGGGAAAGCAAAGGGACAGTTGTGGGGATGGGAAGGAGCCCAGGGCAGAATCCAGGTTATCAGGGCTGGCAGCAGGGCCTGTGGCTGCTGCTCCACCAGGCACAGTTACAGCAGGACAGAGAGAGCTGGACCAGAGCCAGGGAGGGGCTGGGCAGGACAAAGGTCTCCCACAAAGGCTGTGCTTGGGTGCCACAGCTGGGGGGGAAAGGAGGACATGAGAGACTCGAGTTTAGCACCAGTGAAAGACTGAGTTCAGCTCCAGTGAAACTGTGAAGAAACTAGCTTGGAAGCACAGCAAAATGACATTTTCCATTTAGAAAACCACTGGAAACGAGGCAGTGACAAGTCAAGCCTCTCACAGTAACCTCAAGGGTGTGTTTGGTTAAACAGTTATTGAACAGAAGAGATAACCCAGAGGTGATGCCCCATTTGTTAAAAACAATCAGCCCCTGTTGTCTGCACTCAGACCAACAGCCACACATCTGCTGTGGTGCATTTTGGGTTTCTGGTGGGGTTTTTTTCCTTTTATTTTTGCCTTTTCCCTCCTGTGACAGAGTTTTCCCCTCATGACCTCTCAGCTCAGCCATCTGCTGCTTTCCAACCCAACAGCCCTGGGACAAGCACAGCCCAATTCCTGCTGCTCTGAGGTCTCTGGAACTGCTGCTGTCCAATTCCTGTGGCATGCACAGCACCCTGACCCAAGACCATGGAAAGCTGTGAAAGGTTTTTTTTGGGCAAAGGGGCTTCCCACCTGGACGGATGAAGACGTTTTCCACGGACAGCATGGCTGCAATGGGAAGCAGGAGATCCTCACAGTCCAGGGAAGCAGCTTTTATGACAGCACAAGACAGGTTGGGAGGGAGGGGGAACTGCACCAGGAATTCCCCCAGTCTTGTCACGTGGCCTCTCCTTATCCCATGAAAAAAAAAAATATATAAATAGCAGGTTCAATGAAATGATGTTTAATTGCAAATTGGGATGTGCACACATAATGTCAGCCACCACATTCTGATAAGGAGCATTTCCCTCTGGACTGGGAGTGCCCAGACAGGTGCTGGGGACATGGAGAAGTGTCACTATCAGGAGAAAAACCCACAATTCTCCAGCCTGCTTGTGCCTGCTCCAGGGCAGGCACAGCCAGCTTTTTTTGTTTTTTATTTACAAGAAGAATTCCTGGAAGCTTCGGATAAGATCTCACTTCCTGTCCTGAGCTCTTGGATGGACCTCCCAGCCAGAGCCTGAGCTCCTGAGCCACAACAGTCTGGGATCTGCCCTCAGGAACTTCAGAGCTGAGGTCACTTAGGAACTCCAGGACAATGTGGAGAACCTGATCTGCATCTCCCAAGCCCTAAACTGTGCTCTGTCCCTGTTTTTAAAGACAGTATATTAAACCCCAGTAAACTTCCTGGAAGTTAAACCAGGAAACACATTCTGCTGCTGGCAGGGGAAGTCCTTTAGTCCACACAAAACACCAGCTTAAGCCTTAGATTTTAAATTCTTGCAGTGATTACAGCCCTTGGTTTTTACCTGTCAATAGCACCGCACTGGTAAAGTTCCTTCAGAGCTTCCAAAATGTGTCTTTCTTCAGGGGGGTCCAAATAGGGAAACCTATGGTTAGAAAAAACCAATGAAGTAGCTTTGTTATTTTTCATATTTATTAAAACACTTTTAAAACCTCCCAATGCAGGTTTTCTGGCCAAAGTTAGATAATCCTAATAATCATCTCCAGCAGATGGGTGTGTTACTGCATGTACAGCCTCCAGCTGAGGAATTTCTGATGGCAAATCCCAGCATGGCACACACTAAACTGCATTTTCTATGTTTGTATGGTCTTAAAACTAAAATATCCCACAGAGGGGAAGCTTTTTGGGTATAAAAACCGTTAAAACTAAAAAATCCCACAGAGATGAAGCTTTTTGGGTATAAAAACCGTTAAAACTAAAAAATCCCACAGAGATGAAGCTTTTTGGGTATAAAAATCAGCGTTTTAAAGGAACGCCACGAACTACGTGTTCGATTTGGGAGAGCTGGGAGTTCTGGCAGAGCCTCAAACTGGATTCAGGCTCAAGATCCAAGCTGGAATTACTGTGGGGAACAGCAGCAAAGCTGATTGAGGTGTCACAGTTGGCTGGGGACCTAATCCTGCCTGCAGCCACCGCCCGGACCCCGGGACGCCGCGGGGCAGGGATAATCCCCCTGCAGGGAGGGCACCTGATGACATCGTGCACGGAAAGGCATTTCAAGGTGAGGATCACAGACGTCAGGCTGGTCCTCCTGATCTCTGGCACGGTGTGGTCGGGCATGCACTGCTCCCAGAACTCCCTGCTGAACAATCCGTAGCTCTTCCCCGCCGAGGTGCGGCCGGCGCGCCCCGCTCGCTGCTTGGCTTCGCTCCTGCCCACGCAGAAAAAGCAGGGAAAAACCCAAAAAAAACCAACACCCAAACCCCTCATCCCTTCTGTCACCACATATTATCTTTAATAAATGACAGCAATTTCTCTGGTTGTAGATAGAAGAGATATTCCTGTGCAGAAACTGAAAAATCCAGCCGTGCACGAAATAAAGAATTTCTGGGCATGGAAGATTTTTTTTAAGCTTCTTTCAATCAGACCTCAGGCAATGCCAATTCCTCCTTGATGCCTGGAACTTTTAGGAAATTTTACACCCCAATCCACTTTTTACTTAGCAATAATTAAAGTGGTTTTAAATCATGGAGCTTCCAGGTTGCTGCCTATCTTTATATTTAGTTTTTTAAAGAGCAACCAGTACAGAGCATTATTGCCAGAGAACCTCCCAGGAACAGCAAGTAAGGGACATTTTTAACTTACTTTGAGATGGGAACCACCTCCAGGATATCCAAACCAACTCGGGGGTTATGATTCAACTGCTTCACAAAGCCACTGTCCACAACATACCTGGAAAAAAAAACCCAGAGAAGTAAAAAATAGAGGGTTCAGGAGGCAACTGAGCATTACATCAAAAAGAACACATTTACCCTACCTAGACTGTGGTTATTTAGTGGAGCCAAGATCTGATTTCAAATTAAAGCCCAAAAATACTGGTCACCTCTAAGATTATTATAATATCAAGGACTTTGTTACTACACACCCAAAAAAAAAAAAAAAAGGTAATAGGGCAGGTATAGAAGCAGCCTAAATGTGTTTTTCCAAATCCAGACCTTTCTGAATGACTCCCTCTGTTCCAGCTTTTATGAGGGACAGAAATCAATACCTGACTCCTTCAATGGTCAGAGATGTTGCAGCAATGTTTGTGGAGACCACACATTTTCTGATGCCTCTGGGAGCTGGCAAAAATATCCTTTTCTGTTGATCTAAAATGACAGATATTCAGTCAAACAGTCTGCTCTGTTACAGTGCTCTGGCCTCCAACCACACCTCTAACTGTGCAAATTCACCCAAATGCTTGGTGGAAGTCATTTGAATGGCATTAAAAAGCGAATGACAAAATTCTAAAATACAGATTTGGTGGTTTTTCAGCATGAGCCAGAAATCAGAGAATTTTTTCTTTATTGCTCACATATTCAAGAAGATTTGGAGATGGAGAAAGGCCAGTTCTCCTGGATGTTTCCTAACCCAGAGCTAGGAAAAACAAACAAGATGCCTGGTCTTGACAAAATCTTCAAGAAAGATTTGAAGGGCTTTAACAATCAGAGAAAATAAATGTGAACATCAAAAAATGGAATTATTCCCCCTCATTTCCATCGAATCTTCATTTATCCTGTAACAAAGCAGCACATGCAGTTCCCATTCATTCCTCTGGCTTTCTAAGGAACAGAAAAGAGGTGGAAACTCAACTTTGCCCTGAAATTTTCTCATTTCTTAGCTTTGAAAGACATAAAAACCACTTTGAGAAATATTTTCTCTTCAATGGCCTCTGAAACACTGCCACAAAATCAAAATAACCTACAACTCTCAGTTAGGAATGACTTATCATGGAGTAAGGAAGAGGCTTTAATTTTCTTTTATGCAACTTTTCATTTTGCTCTTTGCAGAAGATAGAAGTTTTGATTTTTTATTTTTTTTTTTGCAGATTGGTACCAGATCTTTTTTGGAGGGAAAAAACTTTTGCTGCCCTGCTCTTCTGACCACTCACTCAGCCTCAGGCCCACTGCACTCAGGTTCCTCTGAAAACACAATATCTGTGCTCAGCAAAGGTCCAGAGGCCTCTGGTTTTAACTCTTTGAAACTTAACTGTGATATTGCTGCCAAATCAAACAGTGACTCCTCCTGATAACCTTATTTTCTGTGCTGTAACACTGCTGCTATCTCCCCTTGCAGCTCCACTCTCACCACCAAAAACCCACTGGCAACATCTTTGCCATAGAAAATAAATGAAATAAAATGAAATAAAACAAAGTAAAATACAATACAATAAATTAAAAAATAAAACACAATACAATACAATAAAATAACGTAAAATTATGTAAAATGACATAAAATAAAATAAAATGACATAAAAAATAAAACAAAATGAAATGAAATAAAATACAATACAATAAAACAAAACAAAATAAATTTTAAAATAAAACAATAAAACAAAATAAAATCAAACACAATACAATACAATAAAATAAAATACAATAAAATACAATAAAATAAAATGTGAGGACAACTGGACTTTTAGTTACACAATATCCCCTTCCTAACTGAAGATCCTGAAGTCATATCCACTGGATTTGGATTTTAACTGGAGCAAGCACAGAAGGCTGACGTTTGATTTGGTTTATGAAAACCACAAAAAAACCCCACCCCAAAGTGCCCCAGTGCTGTAACAAAGGGGTCCATTAACGTCTTTTTCCCAACCACAAAGGAAAATTGATGAGGATAATGTTTGTAACAACTCCTGCAGTTACCTTTGATGGAATTAAATGGCATTTTGTGCTCTGACCTGTGGACATGGAGCCGTACAAGGGCAGGATGAGCAGCCCCTCCACAGCCCGGTCGTGCACCTCGTAGCGGTAATCGATGGACTCTGCTTTCTTGAAGAGCAAGTCACAAGCTCTTTCTATCTCATTCTGGCCTGGGAGACACACCAGAGTGACCTGATTAGCTACAGCTCTGCCTTCCTGGTTTGCAACATCTTCAAAGGTTTGTTTTGTCAAGGCTACAGAGGTGTCAGCATCATTAAAGTCAGGATGCAATGAGAGGGGCTGAGGGGGTGACACCCAGGGCCTCTCAGCAGGGATTTTCCTTAAAAGATGTCCCAGGGCCATGCACTGATGTAGGATTTTACAGCTAAAATAATTCTTCCTCCCTGAATTAACAACCAACCAAACCACGTGGGCAGCACAGAGTCAACTGGGCTGTTCCTAAAATGCTCTGGAAATTATCATTTCACGGGATTCTGTGCATCAAACCTGCACCTTTCCCTTCTCACTGCTCTGGGACAAACCAGACAGGCTTTGGAAGCTTTTCTGCTTTGCTTCACCTGCAGCAACCAGGAAAATTCTCACCTGTGAGGAAGACCAGGATGTCTCCTTCTGGTTCATTCAAGTGGACATCCAGGGTGACCTTCACAGCCTGGAACAAACAACAAACAAGCCAAAACCCAGGTGAAACCCCACTCATTCTTTCTAGGACTCATCATCCCAACCGATTCCCCCCTATTTCCTGCAGAGGTGCTGAGAACACCACACAGCAGCTGATTCTTGTGGCCTCCCCCTGACGAAAACCACCCCAAAACCAGAGGGAAAACAAAGCCAACCAGACCTCTGTGACATAGGCAGAGCTGCCCACGTCCCTGGGGCTCAGCAGGTTGCAGAAAATCTCCTTGACAGGGTAACTTCTCCCTGGAATGTGCAGCACTGAGCAGTGCCCAAAGAATTCTGAGAGCTTTTCCACCTCCAGGGTGGCTGACATCACCACCACCTTCATGTCTGTCCTCCTGCCTTCTGGTTTCTTCTGCAGGAACAGTTTCTTCAGCAAACCAAATAAAATATCCTAGCAGGAAAACAGAAGCAGCTGATGTCAATGTCCTGGTTTTGTTAGAAATGCCTGACAAGCTTGGAAGGGACTGATTTTATCCCACGGAAACAGTGAAAATCACATATTCCAGGCCTAAACATTCAGAGGAATACATACATTTATCCTGGATATTTTGGTTTCTAGAGTTTAAGTAGTTTTTTACCAGCTCTTCTCACAGCTTATAGACAGCACCAGTGTAACTTACACTCCTTTGTTTTTTATTTTTGTACTGTCTTGGTCAAATTATTTGTGAGAAGTTACCTCAGAGCTGTTTTTCACCCCATTTCCCAGTGCTTATCCCCTATGTGTGCACCCTTCTTTGTTTTTATTTATTGCTGTGACTTCAGCAAGTTCATTTCACTCTGTGGTGCCCTGAATTAAAAACCTGCTCCTTCCACCACCTCAGCTCAGTTATTTGCAATACCCTCAGATGCCTGAGGGCAAACTGGGGGATTCAGGAAAGCACCTTCCCTTTTCCCAGCTGGGCTGGGAGATTGTTTGCAGGAGCAGGAGGTTGTCTGACACACAACACAATCCCCTGAGGTCTGAGTGACCTGAATGTCCCTTTGCTGGCCACAGAAGGGTCAGGGTGACACTTGAGAGCTTTTGGGACTCAGGTCTAGATACTTCCATGGTCCCAAAAGCCACAATCTCTTCGCACAGCCATACACACACCCTAAGAAACATCGGGCCTTGGGGCAAAAGAGGCTTTTTCAGGGGGGGTTTTGTGTGGTTTTATTTTTAAATTAATATTCTAGAAAGTTTGTGTTCTGGCTTCAAACTCCTGGAAATTTTGGGAGAGTATTCAACAGCCAGCAAAGTTTTAACAGCATTTAAATGCAACCACTACAAAAATTCTAACACTGTGAGAGGCCACATCTTATTTTCAAATCCAAGCACTAGTTCTGTGCTCTTAGGACAGCAAAAGGATAAAGCACATCCATGGAAAATCAGTCAAAATCCCTGGGGATCGTGCTGAAGTGAAAGGAAGGTATCATCAGACCACAGAAAAGGAGAAACAGTGACCCAAAAACCAGATACAAGGTGGCACTCACAGTGCTGAGGCTGCGCTCGTGGGCTTCGTCCAAAATGATGATGCTGTACTTGCTGAGGAGGGGGTCTGCCAGGATCTGCCTCAGCAGGCACCCATCAGTCATGTACCTGATGGCAGTGTCCTGAAAGGTTTAATCAGACATTCAGCTGCCAGCCTGGGCTTTTATTTCACAGCAAACACATCCACACATTTGTCCAGGACCCACTCTGAGATCCCAGCACAGGTGCTTGGCAATGCTTCACCTGCAAGGTGCCCAAAAAACTCCCCCAAGTGAGTTAGAGGATACAAACAGCTGGGACAGCCCCTTCCCAAATTCTGAGACATCCCACAGTCCGCAGCCCACCCTCCCTGACCCTGCCACACCCCCAGGGCAGTGCCCAGGGCCCCACCTCGGAGGTGCAGTCGTCGAAGCGGACCTGGTACCCCACGAGGGCCCCCAGCTCACAGCCCATCTCCTCGGCCACCCTCTGTGCCACCGACACGGTGGCCACGCGCCGGGGCTGCGTCACGCCGATGGCCCCGTGCTTGGCCAGGCCTGGGGGAGATACACAAGGGGTAGGCTTGGAAGGGACATTGAAGATCGTGTCATTCCACCCCCTGCCTTGGGACACCTTCCACTGTCCCAGGCTGCTCCAAGCCCTGTCCAGCCTGGCCTTGGACACCACCAGGGATCCAGGGGCAGCCACAGATTCTCTGGGCACCCTGTGCCAGGGCCTCCCCACCCTCACAGGGAAGAATTCCTTCCCAGTATCCCACCTAACCCTGCTCTCTGGCAGTGGGAAGCCATTCCCTGGGTCCTGTCACTCCAGACCCCTTCAGGTACTGGAAGGGGCTTTAAGATCATCCCTAGAGCCTTCTGCAGGCTGAACACCCCCAGTGATCATGGAACGAACAGGGACACTGAGTTGTGCTGCTCCAGGTCACTTTATAACACGTACTTACATAACGTACACACGGCCACAGTTTGGGGTTTTTTTATTTAAAAGCTTTAATCAAGCCACCTCCTCTCACCACAGCCCAGCCCAAAGCTGCGTCACCCGCCACAGAGGGACAGAGGGACTACAACATGAGTTCATCGGTGCTTGGTGCCCCACGCTGGCGGACCGCGGGGTGGGGGTGGTTCCGTTACCTGCCTCGTAGAGGTACCTGGGCAGCTGCGTGCTTTTGCCGCTGCCCGTCTCGCCGGTGACGATGAGGAAGGGCCGCTCCCGCACGGCCTCCACCAGCTGCCGGCGGGAGCGGCGGATGGGCAGGGCGGGGCCGTCCATGGCGGGGCCCGGGGCTCACCTGGCGCACCTGGCGGGAAACCCGCCCGCACCTGGCGGGAACCCGCGCGCACCTGGCGGGAAACCGTTCCCCTCCAGCGCGCGCCCACCGGGCCCGCCGCCGGTGCGCGCCTCGCGCATGCGCGCCACGCCCCGCCACACGTGGGCCACGCCCCCGCGCGGCTTCCCGCCTCCGCATTAAGCCACGCCCCCATATGCGAGCCACGCCCCCTCACGGCTTCC
>VZTJ01003536.1:1251-35342 GCA_013397795.1 Orthonyx spaldingii
GGTGATACTCTTTTATTCTGCCTCTGTCACTTCTCTGTCCCCTCAGCCTTTTTCCTTTTCCTCCCTTTCTCTTCTCTTTCTCTTTCTCTCTCTCATATCTACTATCAAATAAAACCCATACTATTGACTGGCATATGGTCTCGTTTGCACCTTAATTCAGGCAGAGGTATTACTAAGAACCTAATAATCAGATCGTGACACTATTATAACTTCTGAGATGTGAGAATGGATTTCCTTATGTCAAGTTTTCTTTTTTTTCATTTTTTTTTACCTGTAACCTCCATCTATTCCAGCTGTTCTGACCTCAGACTCCCTATTAGCCCATGTGTGCACTGTATAGTCATTTCACTGTTTGGGTGTTTGCTGGGACAGGGCTGTGTATCTGCATATTTTGGGCCACTATAAACTAGTATATACCTGCTTCTGAATTTCAGAAAAGCAGTACAGAAATTTAAATGAAAGAAAATGCTAGAATTCAATGATGCAGATTCATGGTCTAAGTGATTTTTCTCTAGTTTCATTTTGTGTATTTGTACTTCAAAATAGATTCCTAAGAGAAGTCTATTTTGACTTTAAATGTCTATGTATGAATAACTACCTGTCTATAATAAGCTTGCTTTAAAAAAAGAGAAAAAGACAAAACCACAAAAAATCCCAAACAAACAACAACAAATAAATAAATAACCAAACCAAACAAAAAAAAACCAGTCTGTCAAAATTTTCTACACTTTATGACAAAATCTAATAGTTCAACTTTGTCTCAAAATTCATCCTAGGACACCTGCAAGATTAGCGCTGTCTGGGGAGACATTCAACCATTTGGCAACTTAAACTTACATTGATGCCTCAAACTACTCCACATTTCATGTAACTGAAACACAGTCTGATGGTGACCTACAGTGAAGCAAATTCCATAAGAAACTGTTAAGATATCCATATAATTAAAAGACCTTTTGTTTTTTCAAGATCAGTGGAGTCTATTTTATTACAAAAAGGCAGCTATATGTATTCTTTCCAAGGATAAATGCACATATAAAACTCCTCAGTAATCAACAGAAAGCTAAACATTTCAGGAGGCTTCAGTAGTCATATAGCAGGGGGCATTGGCTACCAAATACACAGAGGTTGATGATCATGGGAAATTCTGTGATAAATCTGTTATTGCCATCAGGACAGACTTATGTTTCCCTTCTCTGCTGTCTTCTGTTCGTTAGAACCACAGCTCAGCAACCTCTTCCAGATTTTTAGATTAATTCAACTCTCATCTAGATGTTACTGGAAAATCTGCAGGCCTTGTGCCATTGCTAACCTAATTCATCTTTATGCCTCTTAATTTTCCCTTGTACTTTTGCTGCAAAAGCTACACATATAAGCAAGCATAGCTCCAAAAGCTAAAGAGACCCTTTGAAACTATCTTTTGATAACTTGTATAGCAAAAAATTCTGTAACCCTCTTAGCAGTTTGTCTTTAGAGCAGAAAATCATTATGTATTTGGTCACAGAGGCTAATAAAGCTAATATAATAACCTAATTGAAAATATAGCTAAACTGATTTAAGACACGTGACTAGAAGTTTGATGTCACAAACTTCAGTCATCAGTGTAATGTTTATGATTCAATAGCCCCTTTGGGTTTGTAGAAGTGGCCTCTCGCTCTGTGCTAGAATCTATGATGAATTTGTATATTAAAAGCTCCTGTATTCACATTGCATAAATATTAAAGAGCATTTTTAATAAAATTCACCTTTCATTGCATTCTATTGCTCTCACATGTAATATACCTAAACAGAGATCACCTGCAGAGATTGAACCTGAAACCTTTAATATGGGGTTTCTTCCATTTAAAAGAAAGGAACTCAATCTGCCACTAACACTTGCAGATCATATTCTCTTGGTCTACCCATTCAATACAATGAATACAATACAGATATCCAGTGTAAAAGCAAGATAAGGCAGCTATCTGGACCATTAATTCTTAATTGCTTTGGATGTCGTTCTTTCAGCACTGACTGAACAAATGAGCACTGCAGCTTTAGGTATAGCTAAAGGAGATCGGTTTGATTGATCATAAGTTTAAGTCCTGCCCTGTTATAGAGCCTGTTATTTTCCCATTTCTCTGAAATGGGGAAATCCGAAAAATTCTGTATATCTTGAGTTATATTTATATTTATGTACAGTATTGGGTGGAGGTGTCCCAGTCCTGGCAGAGTGGAGCTGCAGGGGTCATGTGAGCTGGTTCCAGATGATTCCAGATGGTTCCAATGGACCTACCTCAGGGCATGGCTGAGCCCTACAGCCAAGATTGTGATGCCTCGGGGAAAACATATTTAAGAAGGGGCAAAATGCTGAACAACAGAGAAGAGAAATAGGGCAAAAAAAAAGGAGAAACAGCCCTGCAAACACCAAGGTCAAAGAAGAAGGAAGAGAGATATTGTCCCACAAGACAGAGGATAAATTCTTCTGGAGCCCACGGGAGAGACCATAGTGGAGCCAGTTTATCCTGAAAGACTGCAGTCCAGCCCAAGCTGGAGCAGGGGAAAAACACAGAATCACAGAATTTTTTGGGTGGGAAGTGACATTAAAGGTCATCTAGTTCCAATCCCTCTGCCAGGGATACCTTCCTGCAGACTGAGTTGCTCAACACCCTGTCCCAGCCAGCCTTAAGGAGGAAGGCCTCCATGAGAAGGAAGAAGCAGCAGAGAAGAACTGTTCTGAACTGATCACAACTCCCACACCCCATCACCCTGCATCACTCTGGATGATGAGAAGGCTGAGCAACTGGAAATGAAGGTCTGCAGTTGAGTCTAGGAAAAGGAGCAGAGTCAAGTTATTTATAGATTTATCTTTGTTTTTCATCATCCAACAATACTATTAAAAAATGGGCAGCAATTTAAATTAATTTTCCCCAAGCTGAGTCTGTTTTGCCTGTGACAGTCATTGGTAAGTTATCCTCGGTTTTTATCTTGACCCATCGTTTTCCCTCTGTCCTCTTGAGGAGAAGTACGAGAGAAGCTGGGTCAGCACCTGGCAGACAGCCAATGTCAAATCACAAATTGCCACAGTGTATGTATGCCTATATACACATGTACACTATTTTAGGTACATAACTAATAAAATATAATTAAATATATCTGTTAAATTAGAGTTGAAAAAAGATGTTTGGGACAGGTTTGCAAGTAAATAAGTATAACACTCTAGACTTGAATAGATGACAATTCATTTTTTCTAGATGAGGTCTGACACTAAATATCTATTTCTAGTTCAAGTTTATGAATGTCATGTTGCTAGAAATTAAAGAAAAGAATAGATAAGTATTTGAAAATTAACTATTACCCTACTAACAGAGCAACAACAAAAAAACCCCCTTAATATTAAGTCAGGTCAGGTATGCTGGAATGATATATTTTAAGTCAAAGATGCATTGTAAATCAAAATATCCCGCACTATGGAATGTAGCTCAGTTAATAATTAACTAATTATAATATTGGGAAGTAAGCAATGAAAACAACGACATATTGTTTTTAAAAGTACTAACCCCATGGGTGTCCATGTACAAATGAATGTCAATTACTGGCTATGAAATAATTAAAATATATTTGGAAATCCACATCATTGTAATTGGCAATCCAGAATGCTGCGTGACTTTCCCAGGATTACAATACGAATCATTTGTCCACAGCAGGTAAAATTGTTCTTGCGTCTCTTTGCAGTTACTGAAATTTCATATTTTGCATTGTTTTGTTCAGGAATCTATCACATCAATTTACTTTTTTATTCTGTCTGAAATGAACCAATGAACAATGTTTCTTTCAGGATAACAGTAACAGTTAATATGTAGTAATGTCTTTATTGATTTCTTCCAGCTGATCTTTAATTAGTACTACTCTCTAATTTGACTTTAGCACTGTAGGCTTTTCTAGAATGTGAAACAGAACAGAGACAGAAAACAGCAGTAAAAGCAGGGATATTAGTTGCAAGACTGATAACACTATATCTGTCAGGTACAAGCACATTTTTTGGTTTTCCCTGACAAGAAAAAGGCAAAGCTAAAAAGTGTTAGGACAACTTTTTGGTCCTGTTCGATATAAATTTTAAAAAGTATTATTTCTGTTTGTGGGAGTTAAGAGAAACACTGAAATTATGGAGAGAATTAGTTACTTGTTAGTTTAATTCTCAAACACCGAAAGTTTATGAATACAACCCAGGAGTTGGAACTGTGAGGCTCAGTGCTAAACAGACTTCAGAAAGATGGTTTCTAAATTCTGGCCTTGTCCCTAAGACTGCTTTTTATCTTATGATTTTGGTTTGTGTTTTTTTCCATCTTGGAAACAAAAAAAATTGCCACTGATAAAAAAGTAATGAAGAAAGAATTTCAAGGTACGGCACTTCATCCCTATGTTCAGATTTATCCTATTTGCTCTATAGAAATGATTTCTTAGGCTAGACACAGAAAAAAGTAAATTAAGCTATGCTTCTGAAATTTGGGAGTAGTATCTTGCTTCTACGTGTGCCTTCCTTACCAGACAGGCTAAAAGGTAATTTCTTAAAAGAACAAGAGAATTCCTTTCTTTCCCTTTTCATTCATGCAGTACTCTAAAAGAGGAACTTGACTGAGAGATTGAAACTCAGGCAAATATTCTGGTCACTGAGCTTTTATAAGAAAATGTGGGTAGATTCTTTTGTTTTTCTTTTTCTTAATGAAAGTTGCTTTCTCTTAATGAAAGCAATTGTGCTTACATTATTTAGTAAGACCCATTCTACTTAACTGCACATGGAGTTTCTCTAGGAAGCCTTAATATATCATTCTGTAATCAACCCAAAGTGTTGGCTGGCACCAAAATCGTGATCAAAGTGCCAGGCCAGGTAGTTAAAATATCAGTACAGACCTAGAGAAGCTGAGGGGTAATTGCATGGAGAGTTAGCAGGGGTAAATACAGGTGTCTACACTGCAGACACTTCCACTGGAGTCAGAAGATTGACCAGGTGAGCCAGTTGTCCTGACTTCACCTTACAGTCAATGAAAAGCTTCCATTTTTAGTGTAAGATATATCTTGCACCTACACAAAGATATCAAATGAGCCAGAAAAGTGACTGTGAAAGATCTAGCTGTCTACAATTTATACCATCATCTATACCTGTCTAGAATAAATGCCAAAAATGGCTTTTTCAAATCAACTGATAATCAAAAAACCCCACATTCTGACACAGAAGACCTGTTTACTGCCAAGTCAAGTATCTCCTTTTTGCAGGAAAGCAATGGATAGAATGGCTGTGAAGTTCTGAACTGACCTAAATTAATAAGAGTTCTCTGACCCTTCTCAGCATTTTTTCGAATAGCACAGAAATTCCAAAGGTCTTCCTGTGACCCTAATTCCAGACACTGTTTCTTCACCGTGTTTCAGTGCAACTGTCTCTGAATACAATGGTTTCTTCAACTAATAAAAGACTTCACAAGAAGCATGAATTATTGAGGATGAACTACAACACTAAAATAAGAAAGTCATTTCTGAAGGGGTGAATTAATGGTTTCTGTGGATACTTTTTGATGTTCCTGTAGAAGCATATCTAAGAGATGGAAGTTAACTGGAGACTTGTTTCCAGGTTCATTAAAATATGCAACATTCTTGATGATTACAATACAAAATATAAGACATATTTGCAGATTATTAACATTCTTATATGTATGAAAAATACTATTATTTTATTATTATTATTATTATTGAAAACACAGAGTTAAATAATTTTGCCATGTCTCCTTAGTTAAAAAAAAGCTTGTTAAATAAAATGTTAATAAATTCTTTCTGACACAAACAGATATTTGCATGTATGTTCTATAAAAGACAAAGCAATTCTGTTCTCTGAAGATTATACTAGTCTTAACCTAGTTATGGTTGAAATGAATATGAAAATACAAATATATTAAAATATTTTTCTATGATATAGGTATTGTAAATAGATTGCTCAAAATTACTCTAAAGCATGTCTTCTTAAATTAAATAATTTACAAGTCTTTCCAGTGTTCTAAATAAAAACATGTAATTCCTATTCCATATTTACATAAATAGTCTGCATAATTGTTCTTTTAGCATGGTTATTGCATTGGTTGATTTGACTAATATTAAATATGTATGAATTTCCTGCTATTCCCTAGGGCTCACAGAAACAAGATGAATCTCAAGAGACGGGTTTAAAGTTTAGATTTAAAGAAGAAAAGCCTTACAGATCCAAGCATCTTTGAATCTTTTTTCATTGATGAAGTCTAATTTTCACCTCAAGTAAATATTTAATAAATAATTATTACTTGAAGATTTACAAGCAGTGCCAAGATTAAGTAAATTATTTGTGTGTCTTTTTTCAAGCTTTTAGACAGTTCTACACACAACCAAACAAAAGTAGGACATGACTGATCTTAAGCATGTTGACTTTTTGCAACAGTTTTCACAGTGATGAATTAAAATTCTCCAATCCAGCTGACCAAGTACCTAAGTTTCTATATTAGTCTTGGAAAATGCAATTCTTATAACACTGTCCTCCAACAATTGCTGCTCTTACTAGCCACAGACAGCAACTTATAATAACTATCAGTAATAACATTATACATATAATAAAATTTAAATAACATAGGTAACATTTTGTTCATGCTGATGAGGCATGAATCATTTTTTACGCTTTAAAAAATCCTGTGAGCTATAAAACAGGTATTGTCATCAATGGACTTGACTTTGCCCTTGTTGCAAATGGTCAGTTTACACAGGCGACAATGGGCTTGCAAAATATAGCATCCTGTTAAAAGCAGAATGCATTCTTTTAAGTCTAATCCCTTCAACATACAGTATATATGCCTCGTTATATTGATCATGAATTCTCAGAATGCCTTAGTATACTCTTAAGTGCTGTACATAGAATCATGGAATCATGGAATGGTTTGGTTTGGAAGGGACCTTAAAGATCATCCAGGTTGTTCTAAAATGCTTCTTAAACCAGTTCTTAGGCAGATAATGATGAACACTTCAAACGCACTTATGCTGCATAAGGAGAAAAAAAAAAAAGCCTAAAATAAACAAGCAGTTATCTGAATTTTTGGTCAAACTGTAGCAACAGGATATTTTGAAACCATCCCTTGTGGGTCGATTAAATATACGTGTGTGTGTGTGTGTACATATATATATGTATATAACCACCTGGTCATATATTTATGCCTATCAGTTAACTTTGCTCCAAACTTTGCACATTTGCAAGTGAAATGAATTTCATTCTACATAAAATCCACAATGCAGTTCTAGTATGTGACACCTCTGCTGACCCCACTAAAGTTTAGAATGTGACACACAGGTGTAGAGAAATGCCTTAATACCAGTAATAACTGTTATGTTTTCCTCAATCTGTAGATTATAAGCAGATACTGGATCTTTTCCAGTCTAAACAGAAGCCAAAGTTTATTCATATGATGGTTAGAAAAAAAATAAAAATAAAATTTGAGGTGACTTCAATGTGAGCCAAGTAGTGTAATGAACCTATAAAATGCTTAGTGAGATGCAGTCAGGCTTGCAGATGTGTTTACAAAAAGGAATGTTCTAGTTTCATATTTATTATGAGCTTTCTCTGATTTAAGACTACTGTATATTGAAACTGAGTAAACAGATCTTTATTTACATAAACGTGACCATATCAAAGCTAAACTAAACTGAAAAAAAAATTCTTTCAAAAAAGTATTATCTTCAGTAAGCTTTCTGTAATTAGGGAATAAAGAAACCTCATTGAACCCAAGAAACTGTTCAGAAAGGCTATTAGAAAAAAATCAATAGCCTTAAAAATAGTAATGCAAAGATGGAATTCTAAAATGCTGTTTGTTGGATTCTGACTGCATGAAACCATCAAAGTGCAGCACTCCAGTAACATTTTAATAACATATTCAGGTGGTAATATAAGAGATAGGCAGCTTTTTGCATTATAGTCCAAATGTCTTGATGCATAATTCTAGTGGATGAAAAAAGAATTCTTATAAGTAACCTTCCATAAGCAGATCTTTGCTTCTCCAATAGCTGAAATACAGAATGTTGATGTGACTCCCCTTTTGTCAAAGCAAAGGAAGCACAATTGCATTGTAAACCCTAAAGCAGTGATAGAGCAGGATTCTATATTAATTTTCAAAAGTGCAAAGGACTAAACCAAATACAAAGTAAGGGATATTTGAATCCTTAAAAATGTAACTCTGTTCTCAAAATGTTAGTAGAAGAGTAATGACTTCAGAGGTGAGTAGGCCCAGACCAAATGGATTTTGTCAACGAGATACTAAGCATTTTCTTTCATATATTGAGTGAAATCAAATACAACCAATTCCAGAAAGGCCTCAGCATATCCGGAGAAAATAAGACTTTGACTGTTGCCAGAGAAGTCAATAGCAAAACTCTCTTCAGTTTGTGCAAATGCAAGTCCTAAATACATGACTCTTAAGTGAGTGCTTTCCTGGCTAATTATACATAAGAAAGGCTCATTCTTTGCTTTCTTGAATGACCATAACATGAAATGATTAATTTAAGGAAAATATTCCTACTGTTAAACCAGTTACTTTGCATAGTAACAAATAATTGTCATCAAGGGAAATTATTTTAGAACATACTTCATAGTGTTTATACCATACAAATACAAATGGTAGGAAAATGTTGTGTATCTGTTCTGCTGCTCCTTTGGGAATATGGTAATGGCAGGAGAAACTGGCCAGTTCTAGCTTAGATAAAATCTGTTCAGTTTCCCTGTATTTAGTTCCCATATGTTCTGGTCCTCAGGAGATGTGTTTTTCCATTATTTAACGGGACTTCTACCCCCTCCCCTGGGAGACCATAATGTAGTCCAATAAATCACACCATTAAGGTAGATTTTCAGTCTAAATTTCCTTTTTATGTACATGTATGCATCATCCCTTTCACGTAGTTAGATCTCCAGATCTTACGGCCAAAAGGGTGAGCAGATTAGATATTGCTGTACTTTTATGAGCAAAGCAGCATGGTAAGACATTGAATTATTTTTTTTTCCCCAGCATGAGTCCTGTAGAGTAACTGAGACATATTATTTTCAGCATGTTAGTCTTCTAGGGTGCAAAATATTAACTTGCGAGAAGCATCCTCACCATGTGGCATATGAGCATAAATTCCACCTATGGAAGAAGCACCTCTTTATACTCCAATATCAGAAACAGCGAACCAAAAGAAGCCAAGTTAAGGGTTTTAAATTTATGTCAGACCTGTAAGCAGTTAATACGTATTGTGCTTTAGCTCAGAGGGCAGGCCAGTGTTCCCAGTTATCTTACTCCAGCCAAAAACACTTAGTCTTGCTGAGAGCTGCTGTGCACTGATGTGTGCAAACAGAGAGGCAGGAGCCACAGGCCAACAAATGACACACAGTGCCCAGGAACAGCTCTCCTTTTCCCTGCTGAGCAAAGGTCTAGGGCTTAGGGGCTGCAATTATTTACTGCTAGTGCAGTTGAAAACAAAGGGGACCAGAGGCCTGACTGGCTGTTAGGATTATTATTTTCTCTTGCTCTGTGTAAAACTGCATGGTCTAATTTTAAGAGAGTCAAGGGTTATTATTTTCTTATTTGTTGGTTTTGCTTACATTATAATGTAATGTGTGAACCCAGCACTTTCAGATGGAGAAGAGACAGGAATTAGAGACTGTCAGCATTTTAAAACCTTTTGAATAACCAAGAGCACAAATCACAGTACAAATCAGGGGGCAGGTGCCCCAAGCATATTTGAAAAAAAAGCATATGAAAATCAAGCCTTCTGCCACAAAATAAACGATCAGTCACACTCAAATACATTCACTAAAGACACAGATGAACTTTTCATCTCATATTATTGCTTCAGGATTTCAAGGGGATGGTGGTTGTACACTGGTTGGGTTTTTCATGCTTTGTTCTGAGTTTTTTTAACACTTGTACATCACCAGATTTGCATCTCCTGTATGTACATTGACATTTTTCTCCTGACATCCCCAGAGTTGTGACAATTTATGTTAATTGAGGATCTGACCCATCTCTCCCTTCTGAATGGGAATTTTGCTATACAAACGTCTATTCTCCACTGCACGATCTTTGAGAATGTTTACTTTATTTCAAGGTGATTCCTGAATTATAAATACACAAAGAAAAGCATAATCAAATGAATGCTACATGCAGCTTTATTGAATATACAGTAGCTTCCCTTGATTTCCTTTTCATATTTGTATCAAGCTGGATATCTGTTCTAGACAGACTATCATTTAAAAAAAGAGACATACCAAATGAGTAAATGAGGTTATATTACTAATTAGCATACTGTCTCCTACTACCTCCAGTAAGCTACTAAAATGTGACTTCCATTTTATCACATAGATGAAACAGTTATCTTTCAGGGTTTGAAATTTCTGTGATCTTTATGCTTAATAAGCTCAGTAAAAGGCATTCAAATTACATCACTTTTGTCTTGGAAGTTAAATTGGGAAATATTGCATTCTCTGAGATGATAAACTCTGTAGAAGATAAATTATCATGAGAAATAGTTTTAATTGATTTACCATAATAAAAGTTATGTGACTTTGAAGTGCAAATGACACATTAAAATGAAGCTACAGTATGTTGATAATACAGTAGCTTCTTTGTTAATGGAATTACTGACACTGCAGATGCTGCTGAAGAGTTGTCCTCTACCGTTAAGTGAGAAACACTGATGGAAATTGAAGATATACTATATTTAAATCCAAGCCCAACTCTCCTTCAGTGAGCTTTACACTGATCTCAACAAGTGTAATTTCAACAACTGCAAAAGCTATATGAGACAGCTTGAGCCTGAAATTTTGCTTTAGTTTGGAATATGGTTATCCTGGCTTTAACGCTGTAACTGCACTAGAGTCCCAGGAAGAATATTACTCCTTACCTCAATTTCCCCATTTGCAAAACTGAGCTAATAAAATCACTTTCATATTCAGAAGTGTTGGCCAACAGTTAAACAAAAGTGTGTCAACTTCAGGGATATGTAGTGTTCTAAATGAAAGAAAAGGCACACCAGTCCTACACAATAATCCCTGTAAACATTCTCCTTTACCTTTGCAAGGGTAAAGATGAAGACTTAGAAACATATAAAGCCAGCAGCATAAATCAAAACAGCTTTTCTTTATCTCATTGTTTTCTCACACCACTTAACTCTGTGATCTTTGACTAGACCATAGACTCATAGAAAGTCTTGGGTTGGAAGGGACCTTAAAGATTATTCAAAGATTCTTCTACTTCTATCCAGATTTTTATCTTATCTTTCTTTTTATTTTTCAGTCTTTTTCCCCACTCAAAACATTTCACTTTTCCTACAGTTCCCTTTTACCTGCGAACCTTTCAATTTTTTTTTCGTTGACGAATGTCTTTCCTACTTCTTTTTCACACAACAGTACAAATTTTCTATCTTTTCTCTGACCTTTTCTCAGATGCTGCTGTATATTTTATCCAAACTTATCCTTTACCCAGTCCCACGTTCACATTCTTTTTTTTCTGGACACATAGTTATCTTCCTTATGAGATTCCATTTATCTCTTCTTCTTTTCTCCTTACTGTTTCTGAATTCCACTTTCAGAAAGACAGTAAAAGAAATTTTCATATCTCATCATCCTGTTAATTTTCAGCAAAAAGGATCCAATAACTGTCCAAACTATTTTGAATCCATGAGTGTTAGAATCTGTAAGCACTCTAAGTGCATGTAGTGGGTCAACCACAAGGTTCCCACTAAGACTAATTAAATTTATTGTCAAATTTAAACCCACCTTATCTCCACTCTCCCCTTTTCCCAGACTCAGTTTCACCCCTGATTTGCCTGCCTCCTCCCCTAGAGTCACACAGGGAGGAGGGGAATGAGGGTTGCAGTCAGTCCTTAACACTGCCTCTCTGCCATTTCCTTCTCATGTTCTTCCCCTACTCCAGCGTGGGGTTTCTCCCACGGGAGAATGTCATTCACAAACTACTTCAATGTGGATCCTTCCCACTGACTGCAGTCCTTCAGGAATGGGCTACTCCAGTGTGGGTCCCCACTGGCCACTGTTTATGCCAGAAAATCTTTTCTGCAAGGCTTTCTCTCTGCAGACCACAGCTCCTGCAGGATCCTGCTCCAGCATGGACTTTCTCCTGGGCATATCCATCTGCTTCAGCATAGATCTTTGCTCCACCATGGTTCTCTATGGGCTGCTCCAGGGGCACAGCTGCCTTGCCATGGTCTTCACCATGGGCTGCAGGCAAATCTCAGCTCAGGTGCCTGGAGCACCTTCTCCCCCTCCTTCTCCTGAAGGGCTGTTCCTCTCACATATTCTCACTCCTCTCTCACAACTCTTAACTTTCTAAGTGTTATCACAGAGGCACCAGCAGCATCACTCTTCAGCTGTTTTGGGCAATGACAGGTCCATTTTTGAGCTCTGCCCAACCTGGAGGCAGCTCCTGGTCTATTCTTACAGAATCCAAACCTCTACACCCCTTTCCCCACTACCAAAACATTTTCACATAAACTGAATGCAAAAATACTTTCCTGCTTAAAGAGGTTATCGGGGATTTTTAAATTTGGTTATCTATTCTTTTGAAAAATAATAAAATGCAGTGTTTGCTGTATGGTTTCACATATGCAGGCTAATAATGCTAAGTACATTACCCAAACTTTTCATACTAGGTAATGGACAAATACAGTGAAAATTGTAGGGATAATAATGTAAGTATCTGGATCTTATGCATTCATTTGCCGGTTTGCAACATTCATATATTTCACACTCTTTCAGCTTGGAAAGCTTCTATCCATTTTTTTAGTAGCTGTTTAAACAAAAATAGATGTTTATCTCTTTAAAATTTTGCCAGGAAGCTGTCACTTTCCCATTTACTCATGCTATGTTGTGACAGAACGTGTCAGCTTCTTGCACAAATGAAAAGAGATATAGATCTGTATTTACTTTAGCTGAAAAATAAGTAGTCATCAATTCTGAGAAAAGTGTTTTCCCTTCTGAAAAGATGGATAAATAAGAGAGGTTTTGTGAAGTAACTATTTACCAATGCTTAAAAGGTAGTTGAGAGCCAAATATTCCGGTTCAGTTCATCAGTAACCATCACTGAAAAAGCTGATAGACCCATAACATGGAGAATTAGATACCTGCAGCAGTTATCAAGAGAGCTAGTGCTCTTATTCAAGCCTTTGATGTTCAAAGTGTCAACCATAATAAAAATAGGTAGATGAACCAATTTAAAACTTGCTCTTTGCTCTCATGTTTGACATAGAAGGAAAATGCCAGTTGGAAAATCTTTATTCTAGATTGGACTCAAATGCTCAAAAGTATGAAACTAAGGAGTGACAATTAAGTAGAACTGATACACTACTTGAGGACAATTTTAGAGATATTTTTATAGAAAGGAAAAAAAATAAGAGATGAGAGTAATGCATAATATCTGTAATTTTCTCCTCTTGAAAATTCTTTAGTCTTTATCAATCTCACAGAAGCCAAGTTTCTACTATGTAAAATTCAAATGCAAGTTGAAATTAAAAAATGTTTTTCAAGACATTAATTGAAAACAATCACTACAACAAATCAGAGTATGGAATAGCAGAACCCTTTAATCTATTAAATTCCAACTTAAAAATTCCATGCATCAGGAATTAATGAAAAAAAAAGAAGAATTGACCATGAAACATAAAGGTCACATCTTAAATAGATATCAAAATGGAATTGTAGATCACTGAAATCCTGGAAAAATACCCACAAGTTTTAAAGAACTGAGGTTTCAGCCTGGAGGTTAAATTGGTAAGATAATTTATGATGCAGCACAGCACTTCTATATAAGAAGGAATTAAATGCTTAATGTGTTTCTTATATTGAGATGCTCAAAAACTGCACTCACGGTGAGGGTGGACTATCACAGGGCAGAATGGAACCATCCCCTCCCTTGCCCGACTGGCGATGCTGTGTCTGATGCTCTCCAGGACACACTTGGCCCTCCTGGCTGCCAGGGCACTGCTGACTTGAGCTCAACTTGCCATCAACCGGGACTCCCACATGTCTTTCTGCAGGGCTGCTCTTCATCCTCTCATCCCCTAGTTTGAAGGTATAACCAGAATTACCCTGCCCCAGGTGGAGAATATGGCACTTAGTCTTGTTAAATGCTATATGGTTGGGGATTGCCTAGGCGTATGACTTACATGTTAGAATGTTCCAAGGAAGGGTTTATTTTTCACAGTCACTGGAGAACAGGGTTCTGCTTTCAAAAAATAGTGAAAAACTCTCCTTATGAACATAAAGGTAAACAAGATCATAATCTGTAGATCTCTAGCATTTGGTGACTACATCCCTGTATCTTCTATGGTCAAATATAAGTTTCATAGAAACTCTGCTAGGGTAAATTCCATAAAAATCTCTTGTATAGTTGCTTTCACCCATAAGAGCAAGATGGAAAGTAATCTCATTGAGTTTACATGAAAAATTACTAACTGGTTTGATAGTGAACTGGATCTTCCTTATTTTTACACATTTTTATGTATCATATGGTTACAAATTGGAGATCAGGGAAATAAATCCTATATATATATGTATGAATATATATGTGTAGATGACTGTGTAGGTGCATGTGCTTTAATAATTCAATATCCTTTCTCTATTTCATCAAAACACAAGAAAGAATAAAGCACAAATGGGAAAGAAAAAGCACTGTATCAAGCTTTGATTAATTCATTTTAATAGTGCGGGAATAATATTTCTGAAGTAAATCACTGCAAACTGTGATTTGGATAGAGGTCATATGCATACCTAAAAAACAATGTAAAGTCAAGGTCATTATATATGAAATTTCTCAAAAATAAACACTTGGGCTTTAGGATATTTATTCACTGACCCTGAAATGTCAGCTTGACACTGATACCAATGTAGCACACTTGTCTCTGGAGTTTATCCCACTATGCAAAGGTGCTGCTTACTGTGAGAATCTTTCTGAGGTGCTCCAAGTGCATTCTAGAAACCATCTGCATATGTTATTTTATTGCTAGGTCTCATAAATCAATATTATGTAGAAACATCTATAATTTCATATTGTATTAGAAATAGGATAGCCACAGAGCCACACATTTGAGGTCCTAATGACACTAGTGGTATAGTACTTACATTTTAAACATTTTATTGAACAGCTTGAGGTTATTTGGTTTATAAAACCCCCAGACTGTTTCCTCACAAAGCCCTGGGGCTCTGATCTAGTAAAGTTCAGGCTGATGAAGGCAGGGGAAGAGTTCTACTTTCACTTGCTAATGGATAAATAGTAGAAAACATCAGTGGAAAATAAAGATCTGAATGCAGCTGGCGGTATATAATCAATACAACTAATAATAACTAATGACATTTTTAAATATGTGAACATGATGCTGCAAAATAACTTCCATTAAATTTACAAGAGCCCAACAAGGAGAAACAGTCCACTAATCATAAACATGAGCACAGAAAAGCATCAGCTGACTAACAACCAAATTCCTGGTTCTGGGCTATGGTGCTGTGATGTACATGTGCACTGCGTCCACTGCCCACTGTCCAATGTGCTACTCATTTTACTGAGTAGCTCAGCTGTATCATCATCCAACCCCAAGTCCAAAAAGCATATACATCAGAAATCGCCAGAACAATTCCTTTAGAAATTTCTCCCTATCATATCTCTTTTAGAAAGTTTTGTCAAATCAGAGATATTGCAGATGCCTTATTGTCCATTTTCTTTCTGTTTGTTACAATGCTATATCAAAGTTTTTTGCTTTGCATAAGTACCTGACAGGACCACAATTCCAGATATAGAGTGTTTCAAATTTCTCCCTAGTTTTATGCAGCTAAATCAACAGGGCCAAAGGCCAAATAAACTTTTCCATTACTTAAGGGTTGTTGGGCAATGCCATGTGAGATGTCCTGAAATATCTTTCATCATCCTCAACTGCTGTTTCCAAGTAGATCATCTGCTATCCTCAAATGAAGAACTTCATTTTGCTTAGATACCATACTCAGGCATTTGATCTTCTTCTTACCACTCTCTTTTCAAAAGCAATCTTCTTCAACGTTCTGTCACTTTTATTGTACAAGTCTCACACAAATTCCTGCAAATACCAGACAAAAGCAATAAATCAGAATGGAGGATACAGGGTACTATTCCAGACTATTCAATTACAGAATAATTCCTGTTTCTGTGGATATTTCTAGGGTTCCCTTGCTCACTTTCTCTCAATACTTTTGTGTTATTTCTTCTATCTCACACATACATAAGCCCTGTACAACAAGCATTCAGCCCTTTGATTTCCCTCCAGAATTCATGTGATCCCAATTCTGCCTGGCATATGGCCTGCATCTTTGGCAACAACTCTTGTTTGAGCCAAATATTTCACAAATATCTGAATGCTCTTTTATGACTCATCTTACTTCAGGAGCTTAAACACTCACTAGCTTCACAGAAACTTATCCAGAAGAAAACCAGCATGCTGAAATACTTTCATGAACCACATGGGTATTATCCTATACAGTCTAGAGTTTCTCAGATATGAAAAAGAGATCTACCAGTTGGAACTGTGTGCACACCATTGTGTATTTATTTTGCACATGTCATAGTTAGGCTACTGAGAGCCAAAGAATTATAATTCTTTTGTTTTCCCAGTTTGGCCGTGACTAGATGCTTGGAAATTTTGTCAGTGGTGTTAGAAGGTGATGATGGAAACAGCTATTCTAACACAATTTAGCTGTAAATTCAGAAGCTCCAGTAGCTTTTGTATAAGATCTGTTACCTTGGACAACGTAGGGAACTCAGTGAAGGACTTTCAAATAAGGAACGGAAAAATCAATTTCATATGATTGACCACAAGTCTCTGTGAAACATTTAATAATATAGCAATAAGAGCTTATATTACACCCTAGAAGTTTAGAAACTTGTCCTTTACTGCAGATATTGCTGTCCTATTTCCACCCCATCACAATTTCTGCTTTTGAATATGAGCTGTTAAAAGTCTCACCTGTCCTCTCAATATACTCATCCTCTCACAATAGTGCCATGCAAACCCTTCTGAAGCCTCCCAGACTAGACAGAAGTAATGCAGCCTAACACTTTTTCTTCTATTATTTTTCTCTGTTCACTGTGCTACATGTTCTCATGCACTATAGCACAAGGATTACCCTAGTACAGCCAAAAGAAAAGGTTATCACTGCAGACCTTTTCAGCACAGGCAAGTCACAAAATGGAAGCAGCCTCATACTGCTGGGGTTATACACTCCTTGTATTTAAGCAGCAGGTTAGAGCATCAGGTTCTTGTTAATGGGACAAGTCAGCTCCTAGCCTACATGCTATGAATTTTCCTTTACAGGTTTCACAGATCATGTAGGCAGTTCAGTTCTCTAATACAGCTTCTGAAGTTAAATATTTAATGTTAAATGTTTTGAATAACTGTGTATGTACACAGTAATTATTGCAAAACCTGCAATTTCAATTAGTTATATGCGGAAAAAAATATTCAATTATGTTCTGATAATTTGTCTTATGTCATAGTTTTCAGATACCCTTTTCCTTGCCTAATAAACACTGGTAAGCCAGCGTTTGTTTTTCCCATTTTTCTGTGAGTAAACATACTTTTCAGAAGCTGTGCATTACTTGGTAGTAATGAGAATCTCAATATAAGAATGAAAAAAGAGGATGAGTGACTGTAAAAACTCAAGTATGAAACAGTCTTATGTAAATACTTTTATCTTTGTGACACTAATCTTTTGTTTCCATTTTGTAACTGTAAAAACAACATTCTAAAACTATTTATCTCCTTTAATGTGAATAGAAAATAGCAATTTTTTATAGAGGGCAGCTCCAAGACTGAAAAACAACCACAAAATACAGGCATATTCTTGAAAAGCAAAGTTTTTTGAAAATGATGAGGTTTAGTTTTTTCTTTAGTTTTTATCTTAGGGATACTTACTTATGGTTTTGATATTGGTGCATATTTTTGCCTTTGAAATCTTATTATTTAAGAACTGTAGTGAGTATGATTCCTGAAGTTTTAAAACTAAAATTTAATTAAAAAAAAAAAGTGTTTCTTAAGTAAGTTGTATATGGTGTCTATATACTGTCACCACTTGCCTAAACTAACTTTGCTCTAACAGTATCTTCTTCTTTGATGTCTTAGTACTGCTAACACCTTTTTAATACCTACTTTGCTATGTAAAGGAATGAATATTTATGTCATAAGAAGACCCAAAATAATCCTTCTTTTTAAACAGAGCTAGAGAGATTCCTTATCTGCATGGAAGAGTAAAGAACATTTTATCTTCTGAGGAACCTCCCTCAGTTTGAACATACCTAAATGCTGCCACAGCAACTTTCCAAGATAAAATATTGTCATAGGTATTTTCATCTAATTCCATGATAAAAACATATGTTTCCATGGCTTAGTAAATCATTTTCTAGACCAGCTGTTTAGACAAGGGTCCCACCTGGGGACACTAAGTGAGGTTCTATAATGTCTCCACAGCTGGCAATATGAAACATTTTGCTAAAGGTTTAATTTGAAGACTCTCTGGACAACTTTGTTAAGTCCAGAACTGTGCATTAGAATCACTGCTGCCATTCAATATTATTTTGAGGGTACCTGGCAAAATGAGGCTTCCTAATATACCTGAAGTATGTTCCATGAGCAAAGAAAGATAAGGCATATAAACTCTGTGTGAATTACCCTAGAAATTCATGATACATTTGCCATCTCACTGAAGCAAACTGTCAAGATTTATAAGCAATACAGAAAACAGTATCCCAAGCTTTTTTGCACTTCAAAATAGTTTGAACTGGAAAAAGAGATTTGACATTTCTTATCTCATTCTGCCTGCTATCAGAGTTCTCTAATGTCAGAGAACTGTGTGATTTGTACCATATGGTCTTGCAAACTGAAAGTTGCTGAAGTGTTTTAATGGAAAACTACATTCCCAATATTGCATTTTGTGAGAAGATATCATATTAGACAAAAAATTGTATTAACATTGGTGCCATTCAGTACCTTTAATTACATTAATTTGAACTCTTTCAGCTATTTGCAGAATATTTATAATATATCAAAGGTTCCATATGTGTATATATATACATATATATATATGAAAAAAAAAAAATTAATTTTTATCTAAAAAGACCACTGGAGGCACTTTCAAAATAGTAATAAAACGATCTTAAGCTCATATGCTCCTTGTACATCCTGGCACATGTAGCATGGAAAACACATATTGCATTGACATATGAGCACCATGGCCATAAGAAATTAATAGAGTGAGCTCGGGAAGTGTTTACTGAGTCATGTTTTATATTTGATTTTTACTGTGTTTTCCTAGAGTATAAAAACGAAACAAAGATGGTAATTGCATGAATCTAAGGATGGGAAAGTTTTGGGGAAATGACACTGTTACCTTCATCTATTCACTGGTTGATCCTGATTAAGTAGAGTTTTGTTAATCCTGTCAGAAGAAATTAGTCTGTACATGCTTCAGCAGAAATTCCTAGTAATAGCACAACCAACAGGGAAACATCAGTAAAAGGAATCATGATAAGGTGAATGTGAATCCATAAATGGACTTCTTGCCTGAAACAGTTGAAGCATCAAAAGAAGTCAGCCTGTCATAGTCTTTTGAATCCTTGTGATTTATTCCCCCCACAGCAATTGAACAGACTTTAAAATAGGTGTTCTCCATTTAATATAATATTTCTTGCCTGGCAAGTTCATTGCTGACAGCAGAATTCCTGAAGTCTTCAATATATTATATATTTACTCTGTAACTATAGGTAGCATGGTGCCAAATCCACACCTGTCTATCATTTAAATGACATATATCACTGCAGTTTTATCAGAAGGATCTTGAATTAAAAAGCTTCTCAATCTTTTAAGATGAAGATTGGAAAAAATGAAAGAGGACCAAATGGCTGATTATGTCCCAACATAATGCAGAAAGCCTAGTCCTTCCCTCTGTCACTTGCAGCCTGATGTAAACCATAATATTATAACCATGTAAACATATACTCCTATAGACATAATCCTAAGGTTATATCCCATAATGCCCTTTATATCAGTTTCACTTAAAATGGTTCACTGTAGGAAGAAATCTAGAACCACAGAAGTTTCAAAGAAGACAAGTCTGAAAGCTGTGTACTTCATACATTGCATGACATTACCTTTTCAATGATTGATATGTTCACAGTAATTGCTAAAGATATTAATTTAATGAAGGCCAGATTCAATGAAGACCTTAGTAACAAACAGTTAGATACAGTAGCTTGTAAATTGTAGGTGATAAAATCCTGAGTGGCTGCTAAAACCCAAAATGTGTTTTATACTAAGTTCGTGGATGAAAATAGACATAAAATAAATTGTAGGTCTCTGGTCTCATAGTTAAGCAATTTACCCACCAGTAGGTGACAAAGTCACATTTCTTATACACATGCCTTGAAGAAGAATTCAAGGATCCTAGAGAACTCATTGAAATGACACCTAGAAAATTTTGACAAAAAATAAGTAAAATCTCAGAGGGGATTTTCTAGATCACAATATCCAGAAAAAACCCTAAGCGCACTCAAATCCTTTTTCTTGCATCTGGCCCTACAGTTACACATATCAAAATACAATAAATAGAAATGAATGGAGACATTGTCTTCACATTAAAGGTAGTACAGCATAAAATACTGGTATTAACTTAGAGACTTTTACAGAGGGCTGCTTACAACAAAGCATGGTAGATTCAGAATTATAAAAAATTCTTAGTAGAGTAATGCTTCTCATCTATAAAGAGTGCTGTAATAGTGTTACAAGCTATAGTGCTTTTGATCATTATTGTAAAACACCGTGGTATCTATTCATAAAGGCTACTGCTTGATTCACCACTCTGTAACACCAGCTTTTATGCCTCCATAACGACTCTAAGGGTTTTCCTTTTCATTAGTACAGTACTCATGGCAGGTGCCAGGTTGCAGAATCCAAGGCTCATTATTCAGTCACAGAAGTAATTTCTCAAAGTCTATAGGTTTTCCCACTGCTCAGCAGCTGACCTTGCCCTGTTTGGTCTTTATGTGTTGTTGATGTAATTCAGGCTGCCTAAGATACAAACATGAAGCACTGAGGAGTCAACCAGAAAGCCTAATCTCTGACCAATGAATGCTCTTTACACTGGCTGATCAGTATTCTCAATAAGAATGACAACTACAGTAACAATTTAAAAATATCTTAGCAGCAGAAACCAGAACTCATGAATACATAGTTTTAAGTTAGAAAAAAGTGAACAGTCACTCACCTTGTATCTGACTGCATCATGGGCTGTTTTTAACAGACAGGCAGTAGAAAGTTCTTCACAAAAACATTCTATGGTCTAGTAGATATGTCTTTGGATTCACGAAATGGGGATAATCTGCACTTCTTACTTTCTACTTCCTAGGCAGGTAGTCCTATCAGAGCCTGGCATGGAGATACTGTGTTTCACCTACAGTTCATCAGCAATTAAGTGCCCAGCATCAGGTTAGAGAGAACTGGTGAGTTACTAGATGATCAGATCAGGCCAACTCCTTCCCTGTTTGCCAATAGAACAGTACACACAGAATTTAGGGACTGGATCACCTTCTCCAGAATACAAGTGTCAATGGAAAAACACTATTTCTTTCAATGGACTCAGACACTGTGTGTCTTTGCAGGGGGCTGACAGAGTTTAGTTAGAAGGCTACAATTTTACAGGGAAAATAACACAGCTGTGCTTCTAAACTAGGTGAACATATCTTTGTACCTCAAACACGATAAAAATTAAGTAGGAGACGTGTATTTTATCCTTTTCTGAGCTCTAGCAACATCTAAAATATCAATAAATACATTTTTAGAGGATTTCAAAGTCGTTTACAAAGTTAAGAAATAAATCTATTGCATATTAACTAGGATTTCCTGACCTTATAAAATACTTCTGAATCTGTACAGAACTGGAAGGTATTTCATATAAGTTTTTTTTCTCCTACCTTAATTTGGATAATTGTATGTATAAATATAAAAATAAAAACAAAAATAAAAACAAAAACTAAAACAAAATATGAATATAAATATGAATATAAATATAAATATAAATATAAATATAAATAATATATACACGTGAGTAAATTACAGTGCTCTGAAAAAGATATTTTGTATAAAAAATAACAGGTGTAAAAATGCAACTGGTTTTGAAATTATCAACTTCTGTATTTAACTGTTTTATATTTGGTCACAAGATGGTCGAAATTTATCCTGGTCATTTAAGTCTAAAAATAATTTAATTTTATACATGTAATAATCATAGAATTACAGAATGGTTTGGGTTGGAAGGGACCTTAAAGCTCAATCCCTCCACCATGGGCAGGGACAACTTCCACTAGACCTGTGGTTGCTCAAAGACCCATCCAATCTGACCTTCAGCATTTCCAGTGATGGGGAATCTACAACTTCTTTATACAACCAGTTCCAGTGTGTCACCATGTTCATGGTAAAAATTTCTTTCTTATATTCTATCTAAACTTACTCTCTTTCAGTTTGCAACTTGTGTTTCTTGCCCTGTCATTACAGCCCTTGGTAAATGGCAAATATTGTTTAAGAAAAAAAAATACTTTTTCAGATCATTAAAAAACTACACATGAGAAACCAAATTATATTAAAGTTCTTCAAGAACACAATGATCATAAACCATCAACTGAGCACAGTATCTAAAGACACTAGTCTATTTATTTTAAACTTTGGTTATTTTTAAATATATGTAAGTATTGTTTATCCTAAAAGACAACTAAAAATACAAAATTTTAGAAAATATGACTCAGTCTTTAGTAAAATTCCTAAATAGTGAAAATAAAAAAGGAATTGAATTCATATTTTTCAGCTTGCTAATTAAAATTGTTTGTTTAACTAAGTGAATTTAAATTAAGAAAAAATTTGGAGTTTTAAGAACAAAAAGTAACCAAGTAATCAATTGCTCATTCCATTAGATTTTTCCTAATTCAAATTAATTAATGTAATGCTATATCTTCCTTCTACTGTGTACAGCAGGGAGATGTGAATTTACAGCCAAGAGAATTGCCAGATTATGGCTTGAAAGCTAAAAGACTTCACCAGTCTCATGTGAAATGCCATTTTATGTAAAAAAACAACTTCTAACTGAAGGGAATTCAGAAACAAGAGAAGTGGTATGTTCAGAACCAGAAGAGTTTTCTGGGAAGGGAGAGAAACTAGGAGGGGAAGGGATGCACTGAGAAGACATTTACTCCATCTCTGGGATCCATAGCTTACATAGTAATGACTGATTCCTGAACCTTTAAAGAGATGTGATGAGTTTTGGAAATTATACAGGGCCTGTAGATTTCATACAGTTTTGCTAGTTTGCTTGGAATACAGAGCACGTCAGGGATTGAGATTAAATTTATTAATGAAAATTGAGCCAAAAATCATAAGAACCTCAATAATTCGAGTCTAATATAAACTCTAGTGATTTTATAACTGGAAAGAGAACTATAACATCAGATCAAGTGAGTGTTATAGGCATTTTTTTCCAAGTCCTTATGCCCAAAGTTACTTATTTGATATAAGAGACATGTAATTCATGATTTTGATCATTTTCATGTTTGCCATGAAAAGGGCACTGGGATAGAAATACACTGGAAGTACAGCAAGCCACACATCCTACCCCAAACACACCAGGTTTTTGCATTGCATCCTTCCTGTTGCCTTTGATCTTCATAACTTTTATGAGAGAGACTATGTGTATATCTTCATCTTTTGGCATGGATTTCTATTACAGGAAAGAAATAGAAGTACTAGTTCTGGCTTAGGTCTTCATTATAGAAAAAAACCCAAAATACCCAAATCTACTTCCAGCGGAAAACAGAGAATATTTAATGAGATTCTGTTCCTGTTATAGTTATCAGATTTACGAGAGCCTACTTTGCAAAGACTTTTCTCTTGTTTCCAGATCAGAATTCCAGACTCTCAACTGCCATGAAAGAAAAGGAAAAATAAAGCAAATTCCTAGACTGCTCCTGTTTTCCCTCTACTTTCCCATACTTCGAACCATTGTCCAGCTGACAGTTCTAACAGCACTGTCATTCCATAAGAAATGACTGATGAAAGTGTAGGAAAGTATTTTACACTATTACCAAGTAGTAATTTTTGCAATTTCTATGAGCATGACCCAAAATGAAAATCAATACCAGATCTTACCCTGTGACTCATCCTGTAATATCTCACCAAAATTTTGCCAATGAATGTTGTATTAATTGGAAAAAGAGATCAATTTCTCAGCTGAGACAACTTTTCTATGAAGACCATTATGGAACTGTCTATAGAATGTAAAAAGTTGGACAACTTCATCTGTCTGCTTAGTACTTGGTCAAATACACAAGTGGAACAAGGCTTGAAAGATTTCATTTCGGAATTAACATAAACAACTGATTTCCTAAATAACTGCTTTTAACAAGAAAAAAAAAGCTGATGTCTTCTGTCTTCTAACTGTATTTAATTTAAGGAGTAAGAGAACATCACAAAGAACAATATGACTACATTCAACATCTTCAAGAAAAAGACTTTATATAAGTTTAGACAGTACACTTTAAGAAAGGGTTACAAACCATAAAGAAACATATCAAGATTGCCCAAGGACATCAAAAGAGAAGAAACTAAAATTTGTGAAGTCTATGTAAAAAACTGTGCCATGCAGTCATAGGCATATGCATTCTTTTAGTAAAAGTAGACATGGGAGCGTCAAGAAAAACATAATCAAGTTCCATAGAAACTCTATAAGTCCACTGAAGCAGAAGGCAGGAATTGGAATGGAAAAGGAAATTATACATTAGGTGAACTGTTTTTCTTTGTATGTTTTTTTACTGTAAAGTTGCTTACTTATATCCACTTTGTACAAATCTAGTTCAGGTGTTAAAGAGCCAATACAAGAAGATACGAGTGTGTCAAAACAGACTATATTTGAACAAAACTATACCTTGACAAGTAAGTACTGAGATCAAAGGCTGCAATATTGGAAGAAGTAAGAATAAAGTCATCAAACTGATAACAAAAGTACACCATTTATTTAATACATTGTTTTAAAAATGCATTCTAAACTGACACAAGGAAATCCTAAATTAATGGAGGGCTATTCCACAAAAGGGTTGAGCCAATTTAAAGAAATTAAATTAATACTTATTTAGTTGAAGTGATTCAACTTCTGTGTGACCAAAGCAATTTCCATGGATTAAGAAAATATTAATGTTCTAGTTTTTAAATACTCTAGGATAATAAAAGGAATGAAAATAAGCCTCCTTTTCTTTGGTGTCTGAAAAACTGTCAGAAATTTGTAGCCAAAGAGGAAATGCAGGAGTTAAACTGTAAAACAAAACAAAACAAAACAAAACAAAAAAACCCACAAAACCCCAAACGAACAAAGAAAACCCCAACCCCAAACCAGCCCTCTTTCTCGACCCTGTGAGAGACTTTAATTCCTTTAATTCAAGCAAAATGAACTCATGTGATTCCAAGGAAAAGGGAAATGGGAAAGGGAAAAGGGGAAAAAGAAAAAATGCCATACATCCTATCTGGTAAATAAAAAAAAAAGTAAGGTTATTTCAGACTGAATACTCCCAGAGTGTTTTGCCAGATCATTAGCAACTGAAGTTCAGTAGAGTTCTTCAGGAATTCTATTATAATGTTCACCAATGGAAACATGTTTTTTCATAAAGCATTTCAAGAATAGTGTTGAAGTACTTTTACTGAAGACAACACCGCGGTGAACTACTGGTGTAAAACAGGTGAGACCCCAAGGTTGCAAATTCTAAGATCAAGGTGAAGGTTCCATGATCATTATATTTCTGAGTCCCAGACTGTAACAAAAAAATTCAGGAAATCCATTGAGCAAAGAGCACTGTGCTCATCGCTTCACACTATTGATTGCAAGTCATTTAAAACATGTTGGTTTAAAGAACTATAGGGTTTTTAGGCAGGAGAACTTCAAACATCTTCCAGATTAAAAGACTCACACTGAAAATAAAAATGAACTGAATGCAAACTGTATGTCTGAATAGGGGGAGAACAAATTGATGACCACCGAATAAGAGAGCTTTGCAAAATTAAAATATTTGTGCAACTGTAGTTGGCACTTCTTGAATCTCAATTCCATCTTACCTGTGAATTTGCAGGAGTTCCATTCATCTGGCCTTTGCCAATGGGACTCAGCTCATCTTTTTTAAACATTTACTTTCAGAAATTGCGGAAATGGAGTATGTAGGTGTGTAGTTTTGGAAGTAAGAGTTTAATTGTATGAATTAATTGTAATTGAACACAAACTCAAGAAATTAAGCAAAATATAAATATGCAGAAAATTTAAAGATGAGTCAAAAATATGTATGTACAGAACTATAAATTGTACAAAAGAGAATGATTTATTTTAGGTCACTTTTAAAGTTACTTGCCATCCACTTAATAAGGCAGGCACTTTCTTAAACCGTAATTTCTTCTCATGTATTTAGAAAATGTCAGGTGTGGGAAAGGGTTCTACTCCAAAGGTTCCATAGATATGAGTAAAATGACAAAGTAAGGATTAAATGGGAAAGCATAAAACCAGAAATGATTGAGAGAAATAATACATGTAGGAGGAATATATCTGAAAGGGACTCTACACAAATAAAATTACTGAGAGATTCACACCCTTTATTGAAAATACAGCAAAGTATTTTTTCCTGATCAACATTGCTCTTATTGTGTCATCCCCAGATTTTAGGCATGATATAATGCCTTTTGCTTAGATGATGACATAGAACAATAGCTAAATCAGAAATAAAATAGAAATATCTGTTACACTACCACAATCATCTATATATTTATCTTAGCCTATATATAAAAACATATCTACAGATCATTCATACACCCATTATGTTTAAATCTCTGACCTCAAACAAAAACTAAGATCTGTTTATTTATAGGATATACCACCCTACTCTTTGCATAAATGAGAAAAATAGTGCTTTGGTTTGGTTTTTTTGACATACACATAAAATACTTCAAGAAGTTCAAACACAAAAACATATTTGCTTTCCAATGCACGATATATTTTCTTTTTGACTCATTCTCTTCTAATCCTCTCATCTTCTCTTATTAAAATATGATGATGCTACAAAGCCACAAGGCTTCTGAGTTCTTTCTCTGATTGATAGTAAAATAATATAGTCCTGGATCTGTTCCACTTACTCACATAGAACAGTAATCTATTCAGGCAGCAATTTCAATTATAACAATGTGCTAACCAGTGAATAAATTTGATTCCTTTGTAGAAGTCTAGCATAAACTCAGGTACTGATGAAACCTTTTCTCTCTTTCAGAATAAACCAGACATAACATTCTTATGTGAACATTTCCCTGATCTCTGAAAAATGGGAATTTCTCACACAAAGTACGAATTGGAGAAAGTAAGACCTTTGAATCGTAAACATTTAATTCTCTTGTACTCTAATACAGTAGTACTCAACATTTTGAAAGAGTTGTCTCAAACGAGAGTAGCTACTCTATGCCCTGTTCATATACTTTATTCTTACCTCCAAATTTGTTTTATGATTTTTTAATTTATGAAACTTCCTGAATGCTGAAACATTTTCCTTATTTTGAGGAAAAAAATTATTTGAGCTTATTTTTATTTTTTTTTCATATATCCTTCCCCTTTTTTCCTATGCAGGATGCAAGTCTAGTGTGTGGCCTGTGAAGATATTTAGTTTCTTCAAGCATAAACTACAAGTTTTACTCTTAAGAAAAGCTCAGAAACATAATTTATTTTGAAATGTGTTACAGAAAAAAAGGTTCATAGATATACTTTTAATACATCACTTTCCAAAGGAACTTCTTTATTGTAGGAGTAGCATTGGGCAAATGTAATACTGGAAATTGAACTAATCAAATACAGCATGTCTGTGATGTCAAGATACCCTTTTACTCTTGTTTATTGATGTTGTTTGGTGAAATACATGGTTTGGCTCAGGTTTTTTCTGACTCAGCTGAGACATTTCAGACCAAAACTATGAGCTATGCTATTTCAAATCAGTTCATGACAGTTTCCAGCAAATGTAAGCTGAAGCGTTGTTCTCATCCATTTTCCCAACCCATGCAATTTTCCCATTAAGCAGCAGGCTCTTCCCATCATCCAGTGTAGGGAAGTACAGAAGGGAAAGAGGGAAGAGGCAGAAAATCCCTCTTCCCTATTCATTTACCTTCAGGGTAACCATGCATTTTTAAGGAACATTTCAACAGTGCCTTATGTAGTATGGAAAATGAGAAGGCCGAAAGCAATAAAAGTCCCTCTTCCTAGGTCTTACTATATGTAGTTAATGATGGAAAGCTGACCAGCAGTATCAACAAATTCAAAACAAGTACTACTGTGGGTAACAAAAAAAAAACCAACCCACCTGAAGAAAAAAGATGACTCAAGTTTCCACTTGTTTCCAAGTTTCAGAAAACACATCCCCTGAAATATATACAAATTAGTGAGCTGCCCGTTCACACAGTGATCAATTAAGAAATATTTGACTAATTTTGTAATCCTTGTTTTGCTAAAACTTACACATTTAAGTCCTTAGAATAAAAGTAGAATAAATTCATAGTAGAATACTTATTGTTCTCCAAGTTAAATTGTAAGATAATGCAGTCTGACAATAGATTATGATGCAAGAAGATGCAAAATGAGACACATCTTCCCCTTTAATAACAAAACTTTCTAAACCATCCTTAAATCTTTTTTTCTTTTTCTTGGTTTTGGCTTTTTTTCCCTTTGTCATACTGCAGTTCAGGGCATTATTGTTTAACAACTTGTAATTTACACAGTAAAATAAATGTTAGCAGCCATGTCAGTATATAATCAAATGTTTTCATATCAAGTGAGATTATACAGCTGTGTGAATTGAATAATTAAATATATATGCTTAAATAGACCCAAAATATATTGGGGGGGATGAAAAGGATAGTTGTAATGTCAGTGTATCAAAATAAAATGAAATCTTTACCACCACATACTGTAGAAATAGAGGAGGATGAAAACTAACAGTTCAGCCATAATGATTTCATTAGGATATGTATGTGGAGAGATGAAAGGAAAAGGTCACTAACATACTGCTAGTAAAACAGAGTGTGAAAGCAGCTGAATGTGGTATACTTAGAGAAACGAAAGTAGAAATGCTTCAGAAAATAAATAAAAATTACATCTTTTACTCTGGTTAAGGCAGGGAACAAACAAAAGATAAAATACACACTGTCAATTCACCTTGGAGTCATTGATCTCTTTTGCACATTGAAGTTAATGAGGCAAGTAGGAGAAAATTGTAATGGGTCTTTCATGTACTTATTGTTGGACTTGGATTATTGTGTAGAACTAAACAGTATTTTCTATCAAAATGTCTCTCAAATAATGTCTTCAAATAGGATTCTATTACAAATAAGATTATAAATATTATTTTATAATGATGAATACCTGGACTTCTTTAACTATTAATAAATATATATTATGTCAACTATGTACACAAACACACCTCTATTAAAGTAGCCACATATTATTTATGAATATCAATTCAGATTGGTAATTTTTGAGGGGCTATATTTTATATAGACGTGAAAATGAAACTGGAGACTTTTCCATCCTCTAAGTAACTCCTTTTTATTTCATTTAGTGTTATGCAGATCTATATGAGATACATTTCAGCATTGGTTAAAATATCTTCATAAGGATTTATAATTTTATATCATGCATCTTTGTAGTGCATTTGGAAATGATCAGTAATAAGACTCTCATATACACAGTGAAAGAGTCTATATATATAAAACAATTATAAATGCAAATATCTGTCATTTTTGCACACAATCATGAACAAATGTGTTTGATTTTATAAACCAAGTGGGGATGTTCTTCATATATTCAACAGTGTGCTTAAAGTGTCTCCAAAAAAACAGTCCAGGAAGCACGTTAGTGAAGTCACCTGGAGAATAGCCATTAGGAAGTGCTATGAGCAGGGATTCTTAGCTGTCCTCTAGAGATTGTGCTACTTTTCCCTTTTTCCCATTGCAGACCCTAACAGACCCATGTTTCTAACCAAGCAGTATTTTCTATTGTAAGTGTGCTTTTAAATAAAAGAGGACAGGAAACAATCAGTGATCTACAGGCTTATGACTAGCTCCTCTACCAATCTCTTTTTGAGGAGAGTTACCCAAGACAAAAGCAACAACAAAGCAACAAAGCAACAAAGCAACAAACAAACAAACAAGCCAATCAGAGAGCTAATTAAAAACCCAACTAAATAGCAAGTTAACACCAGTTATGGCTATGCACATCCATACATATCTTCACGAGCACTATGAATGTAACTGTTCTCTATTTGTAGATCAAGCAGGGCCAGAGCTCAGAGTCAAATTCTTTCACAAAATCATTGTTTTGGGAAGGAAGACAATTGAACACAATATGAACATGACTTATGTAGCCCTACTCTAGAAAACAAGGAAGCACTTTTTGTGTCTTCATGCCAGAGTTCAAAACCATGTGTACAAATAAACAAGTTTCCTATATAAACCAAGTAATGTTAGTAAAAGCTTTCTTTTGTGTAGTCCCAGACCTTACTCTTTTCAGGACATATTAACTGGGGTTAATAGTTACAGCATAGCAATATCTCAGGGAACTTTTTAAGGCTTTTGAGCACATGCAACAGTAGCAGCATGAATATTCATATCCAGGATGCCAATGCTGTATGAACACTGCTAACACTCTCAGTTCCCTTGATATTTCAGTAGCCTATTGTTTCATTTTCTTCAGTTATGCTTCCCAAACTATTGCTCAGTGCCAATCAAAATTCTTCGGGAACCTTCAGCATTAACCTTGCCAGACCTTTCTTTGGAAGTAGAAAATTAGAAGGTTTCTGTTTATCAGACTCACCTTATACCCACAAGACCTAGAATGTTTGATTTTTAATTTTTTTTAAGTAATACAATGGGAGTGCAACTAGTCATTCCATTGAGTGTATGCAGACTCTCCAGACTGCTTCTTTTGTGTATCCTGTTTGTTCCAATCCCTTTTTTCCCATTTACATTTTCCCTGGCCACTTTGTCATTATGTCAATTACTAACTGACAGAGTGATGTGTGTGACAGAAATTCAGAAATATGTTCACTTCATTGGCTCTATTATTTTAATGTCAAAATGCAGGTATGAGAAAAACAGCAGCATGAAAGCCAGATTTTCATCCCCCAAAACTGAAAAAGTCAGAAGCACCTGAGAAAATTACTTGTCTTCTCACATTACTTTTTCTCCTACAGTAACAAAATGTCTGTGAGATATTTCTCATATGACTTTATAGTGCCTGTAATTCCTTTATAATGTTATAGTTGATTAAGTGGGAAACAGACACAACAGACTTTCCTGTTGAAGCTTTTTATTACATTAATTGTGCTGCTTTGTCTGATTGCTCAGAATTTCTGCCATACTTACTATTAAAAGTAACTGGCTTCAGATTGCTCTTATTGCTGAGATAAAATCTACACTGATTGGGTGACAAATGTACAGCTACAGTTATAGCGGTGTGCGTGAAAAAGCTATAGTTCTGTGATTAGTGGCTACTGAAATCTACCACCCTCAACAGTCACTGAATTGGATTCTATAAGAGATGTGATCCAAAGTTATTTTAACATGTTAGTACAACTGCTATTTTAATTTATTTTTTCAACAAATACAGTGTCCTTTCAATCTGGCAGGACTTTGAGGAATCAGGGTGTATAAAATAATCTCATTTTCTCCACATAGATAAAGTGTCAAAGGAGCAAAGTAAAAATGTTCTGGTATTATCTGGTTAACAAGGGCAACAAAATAAATGAAAATGAGGACATTTGCTTCAGTACAGAGCAGTAACTTGGATAACATCATACATAGAACAGCGAGCCTGTACTTTGGCCAATAGTACATGTCAAGGCTTGGGCACCATGCCTGAAATGCTATTATTAGATTGGAAAAACAGATTTACTCAACATGTTACAATCTTGTCTTCATTTTGCTGCATGAATATATATTACATGGTGATGTGAAAAGGCTCTGATAAGGTTCAAAATAGCCTTGATTATCAGAGAGAAACATAACTCTTTACCCAAATTCAAAGGTCTGAGTAGAAGTGGCAGCACCCTAAGCAAGCCATTAAGGGCTTACAAGGTGTTTGAGCTCAGAATCCAAGTAATCAAGTAACACATTGTACCTCACAAACCAAGAAATGTATATGCATGGATGTTAGAGTTTCAGTTCTACCATGTTAATAAACAGTGGACAAAATCTTCTTCAGCAGGGAATGAAGAAATCAAGGAAAGTATTTGCAACTGGAAAGACTGGATTAAATTAAGTTAAATATTCAGGTTAAAGACAGTAGAGGAATACTATTGTGTAAAGTAGTATTTGTATATAGTTTAGGATGCATCCATGTGTTTCTGTTGTAAGTTAGGATACTAAAAATAAAATCTGGGCATGGCCACCACTTTGTCCTTTCTGAGTAAGAAAGTCTCCTGCAACACCTCCTGGCTTATTGTCATTTGTCAGGTCTTACTGACTTGTTGTCAAGACATACTCCTAGCTGTTTTACATAAACAAACAGCAGCAGTAACTGAGTCTGTTTTCTTTCTTAGAAGCAGAATCTCATAGCCCACTCTCAGACTTTCTCCAGTGGATTACTGTCATGTGCTTCACTACCAGCTCAGGATCTATTTAGCAGACATTGTTCTGAGGGAGAAAAATAAAAGCAAGTTCCATTACATTTTAGATAATATTTTTAAGGGTATATAAAGAAACTGGTTTACAATTTCAGTATCTGTCTCCTCTTTCCGGGAGGATGCTAGAGTACTGCTTTTGACTTTTGAGGGTCAAAATGGCTTTGAGCAATGCACTCAGGAGAAGGTTTTTTTCCAATCCTACCAGTCCTTCCAATTAATCAGAAGACAATTCAAATCCTATGACAGTAGCAAAAAGAATGCTAGTGCTTAATTTTCCATGATGTTCCTGTAGCTCTCTCCTTTCTTGTTCAAGGATAATGTAAAAGTGTTACCCTTATCAGAATTTTGCAAAGCCAGTCATATTGAACAGACGCATGCAGAGAGTTGAGGTTTGTTGAGGAAGAGGCTTCATTTGGCCAGATTAAAGGACTGACAGTTTTCATTGCCAATAAATACACTTTTGCTGACTGATTGTTATATTTTGGCAAAAATCTGTTGCTGTATTTTTTCTCTATGCTTAGGGATTATATTTTTTTATTAATTGGTGGCCTAGTATCTTATATGGGTTTTGAAGGACCATTTCTGCACTGTAAATATAGAAATGTTATCTGCTCATTCACACTATGCAATGGTGTGAGAGAATGTTCATGAAGGGTAGAGGATTCATACATGTGAACTGCAGCTAAAAGAGATCATTAAACTAAAGAGTCCCTTGGCCATGATATAACATTCCAAGTCACTTCCATGCTGTTCCCATAATTCTTAGGTATATTAATTGTGAGGGAGGTGCTCCCTGTGGGCTATTGAAACTTCAAATTTAGGACCTTAGTCAAGCAAATGTCTTACAGATCTTCAAGGGAATTTCCCCAGTTCTGTAACAAAGGTTCTGCCTCATGTATGCAACAAATGCAGAAATATTTCTATTTTATCATGAATCTGTGGTGAGACGAGATATCTGATGTCTTTGTATATTAGTGCAATTCTGCTGACATTACACATGGCAATAACCAATTTAATTTTATTAGTCAATAGATGCTTTCCATTGACATTGGTGATTAGGACATCTTCCAAAAGTAGAAATTATTCTTATGACCTTAGACTTTTAGTCTAGTCAGACATTAAGGCCAAGTTAAGCCTTTACTGAGCTATGTTGATTATATTTGATATTTTCATTAATTTACTGGTGCCTCAAGCAATTAAAATAGGAGGTAAACATTGTATTATAATCATCAGTGGTTACAATTTCACTAAATACAGATAGAATAAACCCTGAAAGAGTTTATGGTTTATTGATTCAGTAAACATATCAAAAACAATAAAGGAAAA